>ML777677.1:29355-39811 GCA_009831015.1 Picea engelmannii
GTAGCAGCCACATCTCTTCTCAGAGATAAGCTACCAGCGCCTTAGCTAGTTTATTTACATTCTGTTTGTAAGCATATTTCAGTCATTTGTTATTAATGAAATGAAATCTTATTTCCGCTGCATCTCTGCGTTTATGTGTATTTCTGTATTTCATTGTGTTCCTACATAAATCCGGATCACACACACACACGCACACACACACATATATATATTATTGTTTACTATTTTTAATCTACTTTTTTCTTGACATATATCAAAATCCTAAAATACATGTTTCTATTATTTATTCTATAAATTTTTTCCAACTTAACCATTTTTAAAATGAGTTATATGAAACACTAGAAGAGACCAATCTCTACACTCTAAAAGAAATATATATATATATATATATATATATATATATATATATATATATATATATATATTATAATGTTGAATATATTGATAAATATATTTTTTTGTTATAGATAAATATAGGTTAAGAACATGTGTTTCCTCTTAAGAAGTCACAAGTTCAAATCCATAGGGGGGTAGGGTATGTATACCTCCGTAGACTTTACCAGTCAAATCGTTGGGCGGAAGGGGGTCCCTTGTCCAACAAACAAGGGGGTCTCATACACCAATTTTGTGTGGCTTGGTTGTGACCTTAAAAATATATTATTATTATTATTATTATATATCAATATATCTATGACAAATCAAGCAAGGAAAGTATACAATTTCAACTTATACAATCTGTTTCGAAATTGATTTTCACTAAGTCATTTCCAAATTCATTTCACTTGATAATTTGCACTATTTGACAGTTGAAATCAATATAAAGGATTAATTTTCTTCATTTTTCATAGCATTATAATTGAAATCAATGCACCCTATTGTTTAATGTGATATCATTATCATTGAAATCAATGCACCCTATTGTTTTACTTTATATTGTTGTTCAAATAAATACAACTATTTGATTATGCTAAATCATTTTTCATTGTATCATCACTTAAATCAATGCATATTATTTTTCATTATGTCATTAATTAATCGCTCTAAATCATTTATCATCGTGTCATCATTAAAATCAATTCATTTCATTGTTTTGCACTATGTCATTAATAAAATCATAACAACTAATTGCTCTAAACCTTTTTTCATTGTATCATCTCTAAAATAAATGCACCCTATTGTTTTTTTTTATATAATTGTTGAAATCATTTCAACTCCCTTATTTATCTAAATCATTTTTGTATTATCACCTAAATCAATATGCTCTATTGTGGTGTGTTATATCATTATCATTGAAAACGATGCACCCTATTGTTTTATGTTATATCATTATCACTAAAATCAATGCACCCTATTGTATTATGTTATGTTATGGTCAATCATTTTTCATTGTATATTCACTTAAATCAATTCATATAGTTTTGCATTATGTAATCATTGAAATCAATGCAACTAATTGTTCTAAATCATTTATCATTGTGTCATCACTAAAATAAATGTGTTGCATTGTTTTGCATTGTGTATTACTGAAATCATAAAAAATAATCATTTTAAATCATTTTTCATCGTATCATATCTAAAATAAATGCACCATATTGTTTTGTGTTATATCATTACTAAAATCAATGCGTATATTCAATGATTTATATTCCATTCTCTTTTAGTTTCCATGATTGAAACATATTAATAGTACAAACCCAAACCTCTTGAATTATGAGACATTATTCATTTTTATAATCAATTAAAGTATAATTATATATGTTGAACATCTTATGTTTTGTAATATCATAATCATTAAATAATAATCTTATATATTTATATGATACATAATAAATATGCAATATCTAGTTCTAAATTTGATGTATTCAAGCAATCGAAATATTCTGGAAATTAGTAACTAATAGAAGGTTGATCCTCTAACATAAGTTTCATATTGGTATAGATTTAGTATTTATCTTAATAATTATTTAGGAATATTATTGGAATTTGTAATAATTATTCAAAATATTATACTTGAATTTTTTATTTTATTTTAATAGTTAGTAATTACTTTAAAAAATGCATGACCATAATGACACTCTAAAAACAAACCCTAATTCAAAAAGAACCTTCATTCACATGATTAGTCAATACACACTATGGATTACTTAACTAATGATCCATCATATGTTTAAATTGTTGTTCCTAGCTCATGCTAAATTTAATCTAACATATTCATTCTTGTAAATTCCGAATATAATCTATATGCTACTAGCAATCATATTCCTAAAGTTGATATCGATATATAAATATATCCAAATATGATGTAAAATAATGTAAAGGTGATAGGACATATATAGAGTAATCTATGGATCATAATCTAATATATTATGTAAATATTGTGCCCATATGCATGATAGATCTAAAGTTAAGTCCAGATTGATTGGATCATTTTTTAGGGTCAAAATTATTACTTAATTTTGTTTGCATGTTAAATGAAATGGAATCTAAAATATGGTATAGGCATCATGAGTCACATATATATATATATATATATATATATATATATATATATATATATATATATATATATATATATATATATATATATATATATATATCAATGGAATTAAATATGCAAATAGGAAATTATAAGAGATAAATATATATTAAATTTAGAGGTTAAAGTAATATTAAATATATAAAAATTGGCATATAACAAATAATTGGATATAATATTAAATAGATAAAACCTGACAATTATAACATGTTAATTTATATAACATGCAATTTAAGTTTTAGTCATATTGAATATGCACTTGCAATGAAATCCTATCATAGTTATAATTTAGTGAATCAACAATATGTTTTCATTTCCATAGTTATTAATTTTTATAGGAATATAATTTTAGGCAATGGTTACCACAATAGTGCACATCATTCCTAGGTGCATTTTTACAAAGTAGAAACATACAAAAATATTGATAATATTGAAAAAATAAAAATAAAAATTACAATACATGAGTCTTGAAATTCTAAAATATAGATGTTATATTTATGTTTTTAAATTTTACATTATAGCAGAGATTATTTCTTATTTATTCAATATTATATTGCTTTTTCTAAATGGACACTAACACCTCTCCATGCAATAATTTTAAATATATAAAATTTGGAAATTATAACATGTTAACTAATATAATATGCAGTTAGGTTTTAGTGATATTGAATATGCATTTGCAATAAAATCTCATCATAGTTATAATTTTTTTGATCAACAATATATTTGTATTTCTATAATTTCTAATTTATGTAAAAATATAATTTTAAGCAATGGTTAATACTCCCACAATAGTGCACATCATTCCTTGGTAGATTTTTATAAAGTAGAATCATAAAAGAATATTGATAACATTAAAGAAAGAAATATTGATAATATTGATACAATATTTAAATCTTAAAATTTTAAAATGTACTAGCTATACTTATAATCATTTACAAATTTTATCTTACTTAGTCTTTCAAAACTAAGATAAAGATATTGTTCAGTTAGCATAATATTTTTAATTAAACTTAACAATATATATATTTCTCATTGTTTTTAAATTTTTACATTATAATTATAACATACATTGTTGCTTGTTTGGTCAATATTATATTATGTATTTTAAATGGATACATGTCAACTCAACAATTAAAGGCTTACGCATGTTTCTCATACTTAACTACTTAACTGTAGAATAGACCTTTGGCCCAATAAAAACCATACGTAACATTCAACAAATATAATAAAAGATTAACTTTTTTTATTAATAAATTTAATGTCGCACATTTCATTTTTTAATGATTCATCTAATTGTATTTTTTTTTCCCAAAGAGAAATTAACTCAAATTTATAAATGGTATAAATTCGTTTACAATACTTTGAAGCCCACAAGAAAACTGGATCAGTGCGAGAATCAGGACGGACCAGATCTTACAAATAAAAACAAAGCTGTCAGGGAACTAACAGTGGTCGATTTACAAGTCAAAATAACTATCACAAAATAACTATCACAGCTATCACCAAAAACTAAATCTCTCGATTCGCCTCCTGTTCTGGCAATCGATCATTAAAGTAAATCTGTCACCACGGCTAACGAAACCTGCCTCCGTCGCCACACGAACCGACAGATACAAGCATTGGCCAAGGCTCTCTGAGCCCTTCGCCTGTAAAACGAATTTGACTTTATAGCTCGAAGAGATTGAAGGAGGATATCCGGCTCTCCTGTCCTCTGTCACAGTGATAGATTGAAAAGTCTGCCGACCACTTGACTGAGAGCTCTCTTAGAGAGTGCATCCGCCTCGGAATTGAACGATCTGGGGAGATGACGGAAAGAGATATCAGTGAAAGAGTGTGCCAGCTGTTGCGTTTTTTTGTTTCCAACTTTTCATTTTCTCGTCCAACAAAAATAATTAATGGTGTGGTGTTAGTTTAATAGAAATTCGACATGACCAGGAAAATGTCACTTTGAGCTATAATAGATCGTTTGTGTTATTTCCAAAAATAATGTTTTCTTTTGAGTTCAAATAGATCTTTTGTTATATTTAAAATAATAAAAAAAGTTGTGTGAAAAATTGTTAATTCCTAGCATTTTTTTTTATAGTTTCGTTTCACGTAGGCTTCATCCATATTTCATTTCATAGAGCTCCATGCCACGTTCTCATGTATGTTTTATCCATATTATAAGATGTTTAATTTTTTTCATTGTTTGATACAATTTTATAGGTCTTTTTACTATTTTATAGGTTTTTTAACTAGCACATTTTTAACATTAAGATCAAATTAATACATATTTAATATTAAAAATTAAATTAATTTATTAAATTATTTATAATATAAATTTAAATAATTTATAATATAAATGGACTTTCATGTGAAAAGCCGCAAGTTTATACAATTTTTCATTATAATTTGATGCATGTTTCAAGCCACGTTAGCAACTTAGCAAAGATCGTATTTTTAATACTAAGATCAAATTAATACATATTTAATATTGACTATCAAATTAATTTATTAAATGATTTGTAATATAAATTTAAATAATTTATAATATAAATGAACTTTCGTGTGAAAAGTTGCAAGTTTATACAATTTTTCATTATAATTTCATCCATGCTTCCAGCAACGTTTGCAACTTAGGAAAGATCGTGGTAGCCATAAGGTTGTAGAAAGGTATCATGTATCAGTAAATACTAGCATAGTCGTAAAGTGGTTGGTGAATCCTGAAAGGTGATGACAAAGTTTCCTCTCGGATAGTTGAAACGCGATTGGTGAATGCGATGACAAAGCTTTCTCCTGGACAACTGAAATGCACGTAGAGTTGAGGAAATCTAAAAGTTAATTTCAAATGTGGTAATTCCAAAGGTTAATCAGTTAAACGTGGCAATCATATGGTGGTACAATAATTTCTTAATATGATTAGGTAAATGTTAAAAAGTAAACAGGTGAACTGATGCATTCAAAAATACAAGGAAGTTATGAAAAGTAAATCACATTCATTGATTTGGGAGGATGACTAAGAATATGCCAGCATCTTCAATTGTTCGCCATCAGATTAAAATTTTAAATTAAAAGGTGATTAATTGTGCCCATCTCCAATAAATATATGCCTTTAGACCTAATTATTGAAACATATTTTAAATTATAAACATAAAATTTACAATATTAAATAAATTATTAGAATTTAAGTGTGTATTAAATATAACAACGAATTTGTAACAAAGTGGAAAAAAAGAGTGAAATAAAAGAACATACTAAACACTAACGTAAACGATTTATTGTGAAGTATAAAAGACATCTTTTATATTGTGAAGATAAACAATTTATTGTGAAATATAAAACATGTCATCTATATTGTAGGACGTCTAACAAATATTTTTAATAAATTAAGCATCTATTACTTCTAGATGTTCAATTTTATATTTCTTATTTTATACGTGTTTAATAGGTTTCTTGTGCTAGCAAGCTCTATTAAGTATGGGTTTTTAAGGAAGTATTTGAATTTACATAAGGCATTCAGGATGACGACACAATGAAACAACAAATAAGTATTTGGATTTTCATACCAATAGCTATACATGATAGTTTAACTTAAAAATTTGTTAGTGATGGACATTTAGTACTATTTTGTTAAAATGTAATTCAATTATGGTTATAGATAACAAATGTTGTATGACAACATAGTCCCTGTCAGGTTGGAATGAGAATAAATGCACTGCTACGACGGGACAGAGTATATACATGTGGGAAGCAGGTTGAAGTACATGTGGTATCCATGCAGAGGATGACTTTGTGGCAGCATGCCACTAGCCAACCACAAGACATTTGGCTTGTAGATGACCCCTCAGGTTAATATGCAAACAAGGCTTCTCTCTAAATGATTTGCAACCAGAAAGCATATACATTAAACATTCAAATACAATACAATATTAAACAAAGGTTCCTGGACACAATAAATTTAGCATTTGGAATCTTTTCCATATTTCTGAAGAATACACATCAAACATTCAAATACAATAGAATATTAATAATGTCTTGCAAAAAAGGTTCCTTTTTTCTTTGAAATTTATCAAAAATTAATAATGTATGTTACATATTTCTGGAATCTGTTCCATATTTCTGAAGCATACACATGAAACATTTAAATACAATAGAATATTAATAATTTCTTGCAACAAAGGTTCCTAGACACAAAACATTTAGCATTCCAGAATTAGTTTTCTTTGAAATTTATCAAAAATTAATAATGTATGTTACATATTTTTGGAATTTGTTCTATATTTGTGGAAATTTAAATGCGTTTGTCAGATAGACTGGGATTGGGGCTCCCACGGACCATAAATGTATATAAGTACAAGAATTGGGACTATAGAAAGAAGAAGTCTGCGACGGTAGAGGGGAAGACCTGAAAAGAAGAAATTGGAAGTTATGAGTGTTTGATCAGAGATTTTTATTTAAAGAGGTAGAATAACTGGATTGATAAAGAAAACAAGATGACATCAGTATAGACTTACTATGAAGCCAATGCATTCTTATCGCTGTTGTCGACGGTCGCTGGAATCATGCCAACCGGTTGTTTCCGTTCCTCGATGATGTTGTCGATTCTCCGTGGGAACCATTCTTCAATATAGCTTCTCATGGGGGCAACGTTGATTTTGTCATAGATTTCTATGTCGAAAAGCTCATTTTTTAATTTCCTTAGATCCATAGAAATACTATGTAGACTATGTTCAATTTCTTCATTGTCTGTTGAATATTCCAGTAGCCAGCTCTAGAGCTCATCTACACGATATTCAAGGATGTCGTAAAAAAATTCGAAAGACAACTCCTTTAAAATATCAAGTTGTTCATTGAAGGCTTCTTTGGTCATTGACAAGGATTTGAGAATTAAGTTTGGGTCTTGAACCTCGTTGGTACTTTCGTCTAAGTCTATTTGGATCAGGTTTCTGAATAATTATTATTTTTCTGATATGGCTTGTTTACATGATTCTACAATGAGGTCTAGGTTCTTAACTTTCTTTTGCCAGCATGATTTTAATTGTTTGGTCTTCTTTGGGGAGGGGAGATTCTATTGTCTACTTTTCAGATCTGAGTTGTTGATGGCATGCTTGGAAAAAGGGGTCAACAACTATTCATAGAAACGTTGATCTTTATTTAAATTCATCTGCAATTTTTTATGAAAATCATTTGCCCTCTTTCGAAAAGAAGCTATATTTTATGATGTTTCCCAGGCTTCAATAACTAGCTCCATTATTTTCTTGATGTTATTCTCTACAAGGGCTCTACACGATCCGAGGAGGCTGGAGGATACGTTTAACTTGGCTAGAGGGGTAGCAGGCACATTTTTTTCTAAAGGACTAGCAAACTCTAGGGTAGCAATGAAAGCCTCCTCAAATTCCTTGATGCGATCTTTCAGTCTGGAATTCTACGCTTCAATTCCTGCAATGGAATCATCAAGAGCATAACCAATTACGCGGTGAAATAGGCAGATTTGGGAGGACCACATTTTCCTAAAGTTAATCTTTGTACGATATTTTCCTTTCCTATTTGTTGCATCTCTCTTTTCAATGACCATATGTTTAGATTGGCTATCAAAAACAACGCTCTGGAATACGAAGGATTCATCTTCGTAAAAAAATTTGATCTCAGCTATTTCCATTTTGAAACTATGGTGCATCATGTCTGCGGACAGACCAACTTTTTGCATGTGCTCAGTTTCAATTTCAAGTTGCATTTGTTCGCTTTCAATTTTGGGTTCGTCCACCTTCCCTACAATGTTATTTATCTTCTTCGTCAGGGGAACTTTGTGAGAACTATAAATTTTTGTGCGAGGAGGGTTCTTATCTCCTCCTCTATTTGAATATTTTTTGGTTTCTTTCTTACTGGGGTGGGCCATTGAAGTGATTCTACGTGATGTCATGCTCTTGGGAGTGTTGGCGAGGGACTGGACACTCTTCTCACCAGATAGTTTTCCCTATTGTTCGTACAATTCAGTTTCTCTTTTCAATGTCTCTACTTCACAATCACCAAAAGCAAGATTGTTGTCATCACTGTCCCTATCTTCGGTCAGGCGTCTATGGATAAAAGAGTTTCTAAAGCCAACTGCCAGTAAATTTTCTTGAAAAATCCCGTTAGGGTCGAACCCTTTTATCATTTCAGCATATGTTAGGTTCAAGTTCTTGAAATGGCCTACGAATTCGTCAATCTTGTTGACAATTTTGCACACAAAGTCTTCAACTTTCCAAGGCAGAGGAATGAACTACTTTTTTTTCTTGTCATGGAAAAAATGCAACCAGTGGTTGTATTGCCTTACTATTTCTATAACAAACATCTTGTCTGCGATGTGGCATGGAAGAAAGGCAAGATTTTCCTTGGATCCAAAGACCATTAGTGCACTGCGATTTTCCTTTTATTCAAGTGTCCCCTTCTTGTTCAAAAACTTGGTTTCCTGGCCAGACATCCAGGGAGATTCCTTCCCTAACAATAAATCTTTGAAAAATGAGACAAAGTCATTAAAAACTTCATAAAAACAATGGGAGGCCTTGTGCCTCCACAAGGCCTGGTACCATAATGTTACTGAGTCAAATCCACAGTTTATTTTCTTGGAAAGAGACAGTTTTGGAAATAGACAATGATGCACTATTGTGAAAATCAAGTAGGATGACATATTAAAGTTATTTGATTCTTTGAATTGTGATAACTAGGAATATATTTCAATTGAAATTGGCTTCCCCCAATCGAAAATGAATTTTTCCTTGACTGTAAAGTACAAAATATAAATAATTATACGAGAAATTCTTGCCATGTGTAACAAACCTCCCGTTTCGTCACGACATCAAGCCTCACATAACAAGTGCATTTGTTTTTTTTATTTTATTTTATTTTGTGTGTGTGTGTAGGAAGGTAAACATGAAATTATACTTGACAACGCAACACAATGACTAGCAAGGCGCAAGCAACTCACGCAACAACAACATGACAAACCAACATAGAAGCACATCAATCACCTGGAAGCAATGTATGAAGTCATCCGAAAAGAATAAAATGACTACCTGCCCGTCCTATCCTGCAATGGTTAGGACCTCCATGACACATAAGCAACGCTCAAGCCCAGGTTCCCATCGATTTTTACAATTTAAGGTCTTAGGGTTGGCGACTATTTTGAGGAACAAGGAGATGTCTACATCCCACTAATGCAATCAAGACCAAAGCTAAATATGCTAAATAAACAAACATCAATGACGATCGATGCGCGATAAAGTTCTATGAATCAATCACACTTCACATAAATTCCACAGTGCAAGAGAATTGATTACTAAATCCATCATAAAATGACATCAGTTCGTGCACAATGAAATCAACTTTATTTAATTCAAGGTGCAATGGTAGTCATCTACTTTACTTCAAGCGCGGGATTAATCATTAATTAAATTCAACTGTGGTTAACATTTTTAGTGGCAGACGAAATACTACCCCCATGACCATCCATACATATCATGATGCAAGATAAATATCAATTAAGTCATGGAGCAAGGAAATCAATTACATAATCAACCAAGCTTCTCATTTATTCATGACGCAATACAACTATCAAATAAATTCAAGGCGCAAACGAATTAAGAGTTACATAACCATGACTTCCAACAATTCTCCATTCATTTTTCCATTTCTGATGATATCTTTAATGTTTTTAAAATTTTTAAATAGGAACCAAAGGATAATCTAAATAAACCCTAAAAATGTATAGTTTAGTGGGTATTATTTATTGTATATAAATTATAACCCTTTTTAAAAATTCCAAAAGTAGATTTTTAAATAATTATGTGTTACATAAAGTTAAGCTATAAAAATATTTCCCAACAAAATCATTAATAAGTGGAACCCATTTTTTTTTTAAGGTATCCAAATAAAAGGTTTTTTTTTTTTTTTTTTTTTGCC
>ML777677.1:54546-68548 GCA_009831015.1 Picea engelmannii
AACCTGAAGGATTCTCATTGACAGATAATCCTAATTATGTTTGTAAGCTGAAGAAGGCCTTATATGGACTGAAACAAGCACCACGAGCTTGGTATTATAGACTGGACAAATTTCTACAAGAAAAAGGGTTCAAGAAAGGTACTATTGATAGTAACCTTTACATTAAGTCTGAAGGTGATAATTTATTAGTTGTTTTGGTTTATGTAGATGATATTATTTTTGGCTGTACTAATGAATCATCTGTCTAGTGGTTTGCTAACTCTATGCAAACAGAATTTGAAATGTCCATGATAGGAGAACTGTCATATTTTCTTGGCTTACAAGTAAAACAAAGCTCTGCAGGAATTTTTATCTCTCAAGAAAAATATTTGAAAGAGATGTTGAAGAAATTTCAAATGGAAGATTCCTCAACAGTTAGCACACCTATGGTGGTTGGTTGCAAGTTGAGTAAAGATGATATCTCACCTGATGTTGATCAAAGAACATATCGCTCTATGATAGGCAGTCTTCTGTACATCACAACATCCCGTCCTGATATAATGCAAGTTGTTGGAATGGTAGGTCATTTTCAGTCTGCTCCTAAACAAAGTCATTTGGTAGCCTTCAAAAGGATATTTAAATATTTGAAGGGAACAATGACTTATGGTCTGTGGTATCCTAGAAATCAGAATTTTTAGTTAACTGCTTATTCACATCCAGACTGGGCAAACTGTGTTGATGAGAGAAAAAGCACCAGTGGAGGAGCATTTTTTCTGGGTGACTCATTAGTTGCATGGCTGAGTAAAAAGAAAGGATCCATTTCATTATCCACTACAGAGGAAGAATATATTGCTGCTTCTACCTGCTGCACACAAATCTTATTGATGATACAAACTCTTGCAGATCTGAAGGTAACTTACATTGATCCCATTCCAATTCATTGTGATAAGACCAGTGCCATTAGTGTTTCCAAGAATCCTGTTCTTCATTCCAAGACTAAGCATATTCCAATCAAGTACCATTTTCTCAGAGAACAAGTTACAAACAGAGTTGTTCAACTGAATTATATACCTTCTACATAACAGATTGATGATATCTTTACTAAATCGTTAACATCGACCCCTTTCATATATGTTCATCAAAAGTTCGGGGTTATAATCTCTTGTGTCTAATATGTTCACCTGGTCAGGGGGAGTACTTATTGAATAGCCAATTTATTTTCCAAAATGCTTATAGTTGACAGGGGGAGTATATTTTTTCAACAGATCAAGGGAAAATTGTCTCTTCTTTGACATTGATGTCAAAGGGGGAGAAACGAGTCTGGGAGAAGACTCGAGTCCGAATGCATGTGGGTGCCTGTATTTCCATCAATGCCAAAGGGGGGAGATTGTTGGAAAATATGTAACAGAAAACGAATGGCGTGAGTAGAGGAAGAATGTACAGAGGATTGTTAGCATATTTATAGGCAGCGTATACTTTTCATTGATGGCAAGTACAGTAGTGGTGATCGCTTGAGTAGTATAATTGTCATTGATGGAAAGTACAGTAGTGGTGATGGCTTGAGTACAATAACGATGATAATCAAGGAAGAGCATCAATTGTGTTCGTTAGATCTCTTTATGAATTCCCGATGGCTGTCAGATATGAATGAAGACAAGAAGAGCGCACTGAAAAGGAGGACAGATCTCAGACGTTAGATCCAAGTGCAGGACCCGACCATCATTGGACCAAGAAGAACCTGCACGTTCTTTAAAGTGCAATGAGAAGTGAGCGTAGTCGTAATATGCAAAATCCCGGTGTAATCTGAGCCGTCAAATCAAGATCACATATGAACTGTTGATCTGACTCCCTGTCGGAGTTTTGAGGATCGCGTGATGGAAATGTCAAAGAAACAATGCAATAGGAATCTCGATTTCTCGATATGCAAAATCCCGATGTAATATGAGCCATCAAATCAAGATCACATATGAACCATCGATCCAACTCACATCAGCAAACCACGTTATCTAGGAACACATGGCACAACAAGGTAATCACAAGTGTCAGACTGATTTAACATGCCAAGCACATGTAAGTCACGAATCAGGGTGACACGTGGTAGTTATTTAACACATGTGATGTCAGCAGATGTACTTCTTGATGGAGTTTCGGGGATCGAGAGTTGGAGATATTAAATTTTTTCAACATGAGGAATCCCAATTTCGCGATATGTGAAATCATGATTTAATCGCAGCCGTTGAATAGAGATGTGATCTGGACCATTGATCAGACTTCTTTACGGAGTGTCGAGGATCGGGAATTTGAAGTGACAAAAACACCGAATGTCCAGAGTGTCGAAATCGCGATGAGTGAAATACCAACTTAATCTGAACAGTCGGATCTAAATATGATCTGGATCGTTGATCCGACTGCTTTATGGAATTTTGTGGATCGGGATTTGTAAGTGACAAGAACATTGAACATAAGGAATCCTGAAATGCCGAAATCTGATTTAAAGGAAAGATTAATAAAGTTCATCCAACGGTGCGGATAAACTTGAATGTGATCGGAGGGTTACTGTTCCCTCTCACAGTTAACTCCTCAGTTATGAATCTGTTAAAAGAAACGGACTCATGATTGAGAATCAGTTAGCGTTTCAGTTGCTAGGACAATTGTCCTTATTTTGCCTAAGGAAATGCGAAGTGGAACCGTCAGGGAGGTGCGTATAAAAGAAAATGAGACAGAATGTGAATGGTTGGTTGTTCTGGATGAAAAAGAATGAAACTGTAAGAAAGGGAAAAGGAGAGGATGCGTTGTATGAAATTGAGGATATGTGAAGAGTGAAATAAAGAGGCAGAGGAGAATAATAGAGCAAGATGAAGCATAGCAGAATGACAGAAAAAGTTGATGCAGAGAAGACCTGTTGAACAAACAGAGGAAGAAGAGAATTGCAGAACAATTTGTAGAAGATCAGACTTATAGAACAGAGAAACAGTGGTAAGAATTGATTTATCTGTGTAGTTGTATGTGTATTCATTCTTTAATATAGGGAGGTTGGGAGGTGCTCAGGAGGACTGTTTTCCTCAGAGGTTCAAGTGGGAGCTTGAACAAAGGAAGTTGTAGCTTCCATCTGGTTGCATCCAAAGAAACCAGGGTGGCAGGGTGGTGCTAAGGAGAATAGGTGTTCTCTGTTATACAAGTTGGAGACTGTGTAACTGGAAGTTGGTGCTTCCATCCAGTTGGTTCTAGAACATATAGGGAGTTTGTGCTTCCCTCTTGTGGGTGCTAGAGAAACCAGGGAGTTGGTGCTTCCTACTAGTGGGTGTTAGAGAAACCAGAGAGTTGGTGCTCTCAAACAAGTTACATCTTGTAAAACAGAGGTAGTAGCCTCACATTGAGTTGGTGCTCAATTAAATATGATGTACAGAACTTAGAAGACTTCCTATCATTTCGAAGAAGAAGAGGTTTTCTCCCTTTATGGGTTTCCTCGTGAAAATCTGTCTCTGTGTATACTTTATGTGTGACTGATGCTCTTTGATTTTACTGTCCATATGTTGTACATTGTTGATGATCACTTGAAGAAAAATTAATAATGTTTTAATAGACTTAAAATTGTTTAAGCATAGTAACAACTGATTCACCCCCCCTCTCAGTTGTTTTAGTAATTTCAAGAGACTTTCTGCTTTTTCCCTTAAGTTCCCCTTTTTCCTTTTTTATGTTACCTCTTTTCCCTTGTTTCCTATTTTTTTTTATTTTACCACTTTCCCCGTTTTAGTTAGAACTCAAAAAGGCAGGTGTGGAGTTTAACCCCTTTTTCCTTTTATCATTTATTTAGTATATATATATATATATAAAATTATCAAAAGGATAAAATAATTAATTCCCCTTTTTACATTTATTTCCATAGATTTTATTTTTATGAATAACTTAATTTCTTACTCCCTTCATGTTACAAGATTTAACGAAGTTCAAAATTATTATTTAAGTTATTTATTATTATTATTATTATTATTTTCTTTTAGAAGACAAGGTTCTACCACTGGCGTAATTTAGACTTAGGCCTTACATTTTGTACTGGGCGACATTTTAATTAGGGACATTGTTTTAAAAATTACTTAACATGTTATTTGTCTTAGGGACATCAAGGTTCATCCCTCTATCATCAACAACACGAAATGCCCTTCAGGATGCACCAGGTGCTCCAAGGGTGCCACTCGCCTCATTTGTTCCTTTGCGTGACGTGCCCTTCAGGATGCACTACTTTCTCCAAGGGTGCCACTCACCTCTTGACTGATTTGGTAGACATCAATAACCCCTGGAGTCAACACTTCGCCAGGTGAACTTGTGGGAGACTAAGGGATTCTAAGGAATAAGGTCCCTGCCTTATTGCATGCCCCTTAGAATCATCGTGAGTGACTTTTGCAGTCTTCCCTGACAACATCGTGAGTCCTCTCGAACTAGGTAATCGTTAACCTACAGTTATAGCAACGACGGGAGTGCTAGTAGGCTGTGGTAGGGATGTTGTCCACACCTCTCCCTTAAAATCTCTGGTAGTCGTGTGTGACCACTTTACTCCATATGTGAGTTTGGTCAGCAAGCTATCGTCGGCCTGCATCATTAACAAATCATGTCAGAACATATCCATATCATATCATCAAGTCAGATGCACTAATATCATAGTAAAACAATCAAACCCCAATGGTATCACTCCTTGACTCGATCTGGAGTCCAAGGGGTTCCATCGATGCCTCAGCATCCTCAAGGTCCGTAATCCTGTACACTCAGTAAAACCGAGTCAATAACACCTGTCTAGTCAAAGCGGTAAAGAAACATGTCATCAACCCATAACACCTCATAATCAAAATCAAAGGTTTTAATAGCATAATAATCCATATCACTTGCGAGCAAGTGTCCTCAAAGAACAAGTTCGCTCAGTGAGCCAAAGCGAGATGTTACATACACCCCCCTCTTGGTCTAAACTTTGTCCTGAAGTTTCACAGTATATATGCCAAAATAAAGTGTATCACAGTATCATATGTCTATCTATCAAACAAAAATGGAAATTGCTGGCGCATATCATATGCATCCTCCCAATTCACCGAGTGAGGACTATAATTATCCCACTAGACCTTGACCTGATCTATCGTTCGACGTCGTAGCTGTCGAATGTGATGACCCAACATGCGGACCGGCTCAGCCGTGAATGCTCCCTCGTCCGATACCTACAAGGAACTCATGTCAATAACATGTGTAGGATCACTAATATAATGTCTCAAAACAGATACATGGAAAACATCGTGCATACGCCTTAAGGAATCAAGCAAGGCTAGTCGATAGGCCATGAGCCCCTTTCTCTCCACAATCTCAAAAGGTCCCATGAACCTAGGAGAGATTTTATCTCCCTTTCCAAACTTGATTGAACTCTTGTGTGGTTTAACCCGCAAGAAGACTCGATCGTCAAACTCATCACTATGGTCGACATGGTGTGCATCGACATAACTCTTCTTTCGATCCTGCGCTTCTTTAATCCTTTGTCTTATTGTTTTCATTTTCTCTTCCATTTCTTGGATCACTTCAGGTCCCACCAGGACCCTAGCCTCGAGCCGATCCCAACTCAAAGGCGTCTGACACGGTCGCCCGTAAAGAAACTCGAAAGACACCATCTTAATGGTGCTCTGGTAACTATTGTTGTAAGTGAACTCCACTAGTGGCAAGAATTCTTCCCAATGCTTTTGTTGGTCCATCACATACATGCGCAACATGTCCTCCAAGGTTTGATTCGTTCATTCAGTCTTCCCGTCAGTCTCCGGGTGATACGTAGTACTAAAGTTAAGTTGGGTTCTCAAGGCCTCTTGGAAACTCGTCCAAAATCATCCAGTAAACACCGATCCTTAATCATATATAATCCTCTTAGGTACGCCATGAAGCCTCAGAATCTCATTGATGAAAAATCTAGCTATGTTAGGTGCCTGATACGTCATACGCATAGGGATAAAGTGATCACTCTTCGTTAGAGTGTCTACTGCTATGAAAAATCGAGTCATCTCTCCTTGTCATCAGTGGCAATCCAACAATAAAATCCATCGAAATAACCTCCCATTTCGATTTTGGAATAGCACGCGGTTGTAGTAATCCTGTTGGGTGTCTATGTTCAACCTTTACCTGCTAACATTCTAGACATCTGGCCACATAGTTTACTATGTCTACCTTCATTCCCTTCCAAAAGAATAAGTGTTTAAGGTCTACCCTCATCTTCGTGACTCACGGGTGAGCCATGTATACTTATCTATGAGCCTCGCTTAGGATCAACATCCTCAACTCATCGTTTGGCGGTACGTAGATATGGATTTTAAACCTCAATAAGCCATCACTATCAAATGAAAACCCCTCAAATCGTGGTACCATCATGGTGTTTTGTCCAATAAAACCCTCGACCTCTTTGTACCAGTCATCGTCACGTTGTAAAGTTAGAATATTTTCACGTAGATTCATCTGAAGAGGCAATACTAAAAAGATGCGTGGTCTCTGACTCAATGCATCTGCCACTCGGTTCATTGTTCCTTTTATGTAAGTAGTCTCGAAGTCGTACTCGCTAAGCAATTTCGACCAACGCCGTTCTTGCGCGTTCAGGTCACTTTGCGTAAATATGTGTTGTAGTCCACAATGGTCAGTTTTTCGTTCAAATCTTTGTCCAACAAGGTAGTGTCTCCAAATATTCAAGGCACATATGATGGCTAATAACTCCAAATCATGCGTCGCGTAGTTCTTCTCATGCCTTCTTAGTTTCCTCGAAATGTAAGCAATCACTCGTCCATCTTGCATCAAGACCCCACCTAAGCCTTCCTTGGATGCATCAGTGCATACCAAGAAGTCCACGTCCATGTCTGGGACCTTTAGTATCAATGTTGTTGTAAACAACTCCTTGAGCCTCTGAAATGCTTCCGCGCATTTCTTGGTCCAAACAAACTTCTTGTTTTTCTTCTAAAATTCCGTCATCGAATTTTCTATCTTCGAAAATATCTCGACGAATCGTCGATAGTATCCTGCTAAACCCATGAAGCTACGCACTTCCAGGACATTCGTCGGTGCATGCCATTCCATAATAACCTTGAACTTTGTTGGATCCACAGCGATTCCTTTGCCGGAGATGACATGCCCCAAGTAGTGAATCTTTGATTGGTAAAAAGAGCATTTAGACAACTTCCCATACAATTTGTGCTCTCACAGACACTGTAGTACCAAGCGCAAGTTCTCTTCATGCTCCTCCATCGTCTGAGAGTAGATCAAAATATCGTCAATGAATACTTGGATGAACACCCCATACATCAAACTCATAAATATCGTCCAAGTACTCGCGGAACACCCCATTCATCAAACTCATAAATACTCCTGGAGCGTTTCTCAGTCCAAACGGTAAAATAGTAAACTCGTAATGTCCAAACCTCATCTTTATAAGGAAGTCTTAGGGACATCATCCTCCTTGATTCGTAACTGGTGATACCCTGATCGCAAATACCATCGCACCCTTCATTTGATCGAACATATCATCAATTCTCGGCAATGGATACTGATTATTGATTGTATCCTTGTTCAGTTGACGGTAGTCAATTCAAAGTCTCCACGATCCGTCCTTCTTTCGTATGAAAATAACAGGTGCACCCCATCGTGACACACTAGGATGTATCAGTCCCAGGTCTAGCAACTCCTCCAGTTGCATTTTCAACTCTTGTAACTCCGGGGTCGAAATCTGATAAGGCGTTCTTGCTATCGGTTCAGTCCTCGGTTTCAGGTCTATGGTAAACTCCAACTCCCTCTATGGTGGCATCCCAGATAACTCCTCTGGAAACATGTCCGCAAACTCCTTCACCACCGGAAGGTGTTCTAGACCTTCCTCTACTCCCTTCTCGTTTAACGCAAGGATCGCATAAATCTTGCACCCCTTGCGCATACTCTTTCGTAGCTGTAAGGAAGAGATGAACCTCAGGGAAACTCCATGGTTCCGTCCTATAATCACACGTCTATGTCCCTCGTCATTGACCAAGCTCAACCATTTTGTCTTACAGTTGAGTATCGCCTCATGTGATTCCAACCAGTCCATACCAATCACGACGTCATAAGATCCTAAGATCGTGATGTACATGTTGGCCCTTGTGACAAACTCTCCCAAGTTAAGGACACAACTCGTAACCTTTCCTCCAACCTTTTGTTTGGTTCCCAAGGCCATCTCTATGAAGATAAACTCATCCTGTTTGAGTGCCTTTACCTTAATCCTTTTTAGCGCTGCACCAGAAATGAAACTCTCAGTACCACCGGGATCTATCAAAATACTAAGGGTCTTGTAAGTGACGATACCTGTCGTCTCAAGCACAGTCGACTGGTGCTCTGCCTAGCATTTATTCACTGCTGCATGAATCCAATGGGCCTTGCCCATATCTCCCATGGTAGTAGGTCCGGCTAATCTAGATGCTCTAGTCCTCTCCACTAGGCAGTCGCACTGGTAGTGTGGCTCCCCACATGTCCAACACCCCTTCTTCGGCCCAGTAATCTTGGTACCTGAAGTAGAAGATGACGACCGATTGGCCTGGAATCCTGGTCTGTTCTACTGAACATGCCTAAACTGTTGTTGCTGCGGTCGACACTGTTGCTGATGCTGTGGTCCCCGATAAGGTGTCTTCTACTGAGGCATCGGTGGCCGAGGTGTAGTGAAAGTGGATCCCCTTTAGAAGCCATGATATCCTGGCGTATGTCTAGCTGGTGTCTGATGCTATTATGCTCCATATGAAACCTGCTCTACTGGTCTTGCTGGAGTCCTAGTCTTACCCCCATTGATAAGATCCTCCTCTGCTATGAGGGCCTTATGGATGACATCATGCAAGGTATGAGGCATCAAAATCCTAAACTTTGCACGTAGGCTTCCGTTAAGGCTGAACATGAACCTGTTGACCTTAAGTTTCTCAGTGTTAAGGTGCGGAGCATACCGGAGTAGCTCCATAAAATGGGCCTCGTACTTGGGCACCATACGGTTGCCCTATCGTAAGGTGTTAAACTCATTGAGATGATGCTCAATGAATTCCTCTGAAAGATACCTCTCTCGGAACCGTTCCTCAAACAGTTCGCATGACACATACTCAATGACCATGTTTAGTTGCAGTAGGAGCGTCTTCCACCATAGAAAAGTGCTCCCCTTTAGTTGAAATACCACCATGCGAACCTTCATGTTGGAGGTATAATCGCGAAGTGCGAAGCACATCACCATGTTCTCCAACCACACCTCAGCGGCTGCGCTGTCCGGGGCACCAAAGAACTTGGGAAATTTGACCTTCTCGAGTTCACGGTGAATGCTACTAGTATCGACCGGAGCGTGAGATATAACCTCAATGGGTGCCGGTGCCCTGGCCTCATCTTTGTCCAAACGGCTTATCATAGCCTCGAAGATGCGCTAAAAAGATCTCATCATTCTGACTACATCACCAACTACTATCGTCTCCTATCTGAGAACCTGCTCATCTCCCTGGGGGTTAGACCCCTCAGGTGTGGATGCTACTGGAGGCATCATGCCTCCTCCCCTAGCACCCCATCATCTGGCTCTATGGTGTCCTCTAACCATGATTACCTGCATGCACACAAGTCAACTTGATTAGCAACTGTATAGTCAAATCGTATCAACGAAAGCCATATAAACCCCAAGTCGCAGGTTGAACCTCGCTCTGATACCATATGTAACAAAGCTCATGTTTCTTCATGACATCAAGCCTCACATAACAAGTGCGAATTTTTTATTTTTTATTTTTTGTGTGTGTAGGAAGGTAAACATGACATTATACTTGACAACACAACACAATGACTAACAAGGCGCAAGCAACTCATGTAACAACAACATGACGACCCAACATAGAAGCACATCAATCACCTGGAAGTAATGTATGAACTCATCTAACAAGAATAAAATGACTACCCACCTGTCCTACCCTGCAATGGTTAGGACCTCCATGACACATAAGCAACGCTCAAGCCCAGGTTCTCATCGATTTTGACCATTTAAGGTCTCAAGGCTGGCGACTATTCTGAGGAACAAGGAGGTGTCTACATCCCACTATTGAAATCAAGACCAAAGCTAAATATGCTAAATCAACAAACATCAATGACAATCGCTGCGCGATAAAGTTCTATGAATCAATCATGTGGTTTTTGATGATGGAGAAGGATATTTTTCATATATCCATAAGTGTTCAACCTTGGGAAAAATACATTCAAAAGAAAGGGTGAGATCATTCTCAAGAGCAAGCACAAGATGATGAGAATATTGGATTTTTCAGCAAGCACAAGGATCGGTCCAATGATTACACCTTGCATCACATAAGGCGGTTTAGCTTGCAGGAGACAATACAAGTGGACCACATTAGAACAGAAAGAAACACATATATGTATCACACTATTTCGCATTGGGCGAGGTTTTCCATCTCGCTCCCGTAGTTCCTTGTTCAGACTACCAAAACAAAGCGACCAACATGCCCTGACCACACCTATTGACTTGTCCCCGAGTCAACTCCTGGATTTTGCTGCTGCCTGCTCTAAACACTGCCCTTCAAATGGAGGGGTCAATCACACATCACATAAATTTCACAGTGCAAGAGAATTGAATACTAAATCCATCATAAAACAACATCAGTTTGTGCACAATGAAATCAACTTTATTTAATTCAAGGTGCAATGGTAGTCATCTACTTTACTTCAAGCGCGGGATTAATCATTCATTAAATTCAACTTTGGCTAACATTTTTAGTGGCAGATGAAGTACTACCCCCATGACTGTCCATACATATCATGATGCAAGATAAATATCAATTAATTCATGGAGAAAGGTAATCAATTACATAATCAACCAAGCTTCTCATTTATTCATGACGCAATACAACTATCAAATCAATTCAAGGTGCAAATGAATTAAGAGTTACATAACCATGACTTCCAACAATTCTCCATTCATTTTTCCATTTTTGATGATATCTTTAATGTTTTTAAAATTTTTAAATAGGAACCATAGGATAATCTAAATAAACCCTAAAAATGTATAGTTTAGTGGGTATTATTTATTTTATATAAATTATAACCCTTTTTAAAAATCCCAAAAGTAGATTTTTAAATAATTATGTGTTACATAAAGTTAAGCTATAAAAATATTTCCCAACAAAATCATTAATAAGTGGAACCCAATTTTTTTTTAGGGTATCCACATAAAAGGTTTTTTTTTTTTTTTTTCTTGTGCCAACAGAGTTACATGATTCTTTTCACATACCCAAAAGTAAGAGGTCTTATTTTGTAGAGGTAGCTAACTATAAGATTCAATTATTTTGAGAAAACAATTGAAAGAAGATTTATCTGTTTCATAATGAATGTGCCACTATTGAAGAACAATATCTAAAGGCTATGAAAATAGAGTTGTTGAGGCCATAACATTGAGCGCAACAATCTCCATATCTGCATGCACACTAAAAGGAAACCATTAAATTCAAGGAATGCAACATATGTTACATAGGCTTAATGAAAATTCAAATGCTACATTTAAGGTTAACCAACAAGATAACAAAAATAGATTTAGTTTAAAGATGGAGAATTTGGACATTAAATAACTATCATTATAGTAATTTAAATAAAAGGTAAATGTTACATTTAGATTTATCCAAACAAGATAACAAATAGATTTCATTTAAGGTTTAGAAAATTGTGCTTAAATAAATATCACAACAGTTACTCCTCTTGAACGGTGTAAGTGAATCACTAACATATAGCTGATGAAACACCACACTCAATACGATGCATTAAAAATAAAAACGTCTTAGCCATGCAACATTAAAACTATGTGTTATACAAAGCACAATAAAAATTCCGCGCTAAGTTAGAAATCTCACAGGGTAAAAAAAAATCCACTGATTAAGTAGTTAAAATAGAAATAGCCAGGAACTTATATAAGATAAGGTCAGGAATTGATATAGAAATTAGCCACGCCCTATTACTCAGGAATTTTAGAAAATAACAACACAATCCAAACACACAGTAGTTACGCCCAACCTACACCACATTATAATTTCGCTGACCACAGATGTTGTCTCATAAACATTCGATGCCTGTCCAGAGTGGTCGATACATCAAAATGCAGTGCAATAAGCTAGAGACACAGCATAAGACATTTTCATAATGATTTATAAAGAAACAGGTCTTCACCATTATCTGTAATATATATCATAAGGAATAATTCACGCATCTACAATAAATATGCGCAGATGGTCGGATTAATATTGCAGATGAATATATAGTTAAAAGGAAGCAGTGAAGGATGCACAACTTAAATCGCTCATGATGTAGATGCACTAGTAAAAAGGGAATTCGCTCAAGGTAGGAGACGAACAGGTGAAGAATTCCCTCAGTAATGGAAGCACCCAAGTAGATCACCCAAGGAATTCGCTCAGGAAAAATATTTCCCTCAGAATAAAATCTCAACTTTACCCAAAGGATAACTGGTAATGAAAACACCCTGGTAAACTAACCGCTACCTCAGAAAATTTACAAAGGAACAAATGTGGCAGTGCAGATGAAACTATAAAATGTTTAATAGCAGAAATTGTAGAATCACCCTTGCACAATCGGTGAAATAATGCTGGTATAATTCCATTAAAAATAAAATTTGTAGAGGACAAGTAAATCGCTAGTCATCAAGATTGTGAGAACAAAGATAATTATACGTTACTATAAAGGCAGAGTTTAATTATTATCAAAGCATAGAACACCTAGTAAATTTATCCATCAAGCTTAACACACAGTCAAATGTAAAATCACAGAGACAGTAAGAGGAACTCGAGGATCCAAGGGAAGTCATTGAGATTACCACAGAGATAAACCAACAAGGACATGAGGAAAACATCATCCAAGGACAATGACCGAGGTAGACATATGACAAGAGTTTCCTTCGCTAATCATCCTCGCACCGGAAAGCAGGGCGTTGAGATCCATAGGTATTTTAACACCAAGGCGACAACTGTAGATCAGGCTCCTGGCCGACTTCTCAGGCGAGTACTAAGGAGCTAAGGATGAAAGGCAAATAACCAATAAGGACACAATCAATCTCAGCCAGGTGGTCATGACATGAGGGAAAACGAAGGCCATAGGAAACAACAACCAGGGAGCTAGGCTAAGAAAAGTTCCATCATCAACTTAAAACACATCAGTTTACTTTTCCATTTAATACGCAGATCCAAGCATAAGTCCTAATGCATTCTACTCTACAAAATAAAAAGAGCGTACCATTGCCTGATTGCCCACTTTGAATGACGTCCCGCGCTCCGTGCAACTCCCGCTCACTGACCATCAAGACCTCATCGGTACCTCCCAACCAATGCTAGGGGTACTCTTCTTCCCCCTTATCCCCCCGAGCCGCAAAGGGGCCACATACACTATCCATAGATCTCGTCTAGCTCCCAGCTCGCCTCACAAGGACGAGCTACCACTCCCCTCCGAGCTGGGTATCCCAACTCCCACAAGTAAATCAGTCAAGTCGATATTTCTGCAGCGTAATGTTATGCAAACAGAATATGGTCCTTCATCCTTCTCCTTCCTTTATTTTATAGAGTTTCCAACTTCCTTTCATTCCTAAAATCTCATTTAATTAAAGTTTTAAAAATAAATTCCTATAATTTCCTCTCCGTACAAGTGTCCCACATCCCCTACATTCCTCCATAAATTAATTTCTTTAATTAAGTAATTATATTTATTTCCGTCACCCACCTAGAGTTACTCCTATAATCACTCCTAGGTTTCCCCAAATTCTCTTATAGGTTTTAATAGCTTTCCCTTTTATTAAATTTTTAATTCAGTTTAAAATTAGAAGCTCTTAAATGGTAGATTCTTTACTAAGTTGATTTTCTTCTTTTTCCCTTAAGTTCCCCTTTTTTCCTTTTTATGTTACCTCTTTTCCCTAGTTTCCTATTTTTATTTTATTTTACCTCTTTCCCCTTTTTACTTACAACTCAAAAAGGCAGGTGTGGAGTTT
>ML777677.1:68644-82285 GCA_009831015.1 Picea engelmannii
TACCACAGATTTTATTTTTATGAATAACTTAATTTCGTGCTCCCTTCATGTTACAAGATTTAACGAAGGGCAAAATTATTATTTAAGTTATTTTTATTATTATTATTTTTTTTTTTTTTTTGAGAAGACAAGGTTCTACCACTGGCGTAATTTAGACTCAGGACTGAAATTTCGTACTGAGCAACATTTTAATTAAGGATATTGTTTTAAAAATTACTTAACATGTTATTTCTCTTAGGGCCATCTAGGTTCATCCCTCTATCATCAACAACGTGACGTGCTCTTCAGGATGCACCAGGTGCTCCAAGGGTGCCACTCACCTCATCTGTTCCTTTGCATGACGTTCCCTTGAGGATGCACTACGTGCTCCAAGGGTGCCACTTGCCTCTTGAATGATTTGGTAGACATCGATAACCCTTGAAGTCAACACTCCGCCAGGTGAACTTGTGGGAGACTAAGGGCTTCTAAGGAATAAGGACCCCGCCTTATTGTGCGGCCCTTAGAATCATCGTGAGCAACTGTTGAAGTCTACCCTCATGGCATCGTGGGTCCTCTCGAACTAGGTAATTGTTAACCTACAGTTCGAGCCACGGTGGGAGTTCTAGTAGGGTGTGGTAGGGTTATTTTCCACACCTCTCCCTCAACATCTCTAGTAGTCGTATGTGACCCATTTACTCCATATCTGATTCTGGTCGGCAAGCTTTCATCAGCCTGCATCATTAACAAATCATGTCAGAACATATCCATATCATATCATCCAGTCAGATGCACTAATATCACAGTAAAACAATCAAACCCCAATGATATCACTCCCTGACTCGATCCAGAGTCCAAGGGGTTCCATCGATGCCTCGACATCCTCTAGGTCCGTAATCATGCACACTCAGTAAAATTGAGTCAATAGCACCTGTCTAGTCAAATAGGTAAAGCAACATGCCATCAACGCATAACACCTCATAATTAAAATCAAAGGTTTTAATAGCATAATAATCCAGATCACTTGCAAGAAAGTGTCCTCAAAGAATAAGTTCGCTCAGTGCGCCAGAGCAGGATGTTACACCATGGATGCCTATCCCGTTATTCTTGTAAACAACCAAGCAATTACCCGAAATGGATTTCTGAAGGAGCTTACCTACAACTTTGTGATATCTTCAAGAACTGTTGTCGGATCTTCAAGGAACTCAGCTCAGATGTCCAACCCATTATCATGTTTTTCTAGGAACTGCTTACAGTATTGTCCTCCGAAGGTCCATGTTGGCTTCGATAATTTTAACATCTTGTGGGAGACCTGAGGTGACAAAGAAACAGGATAATGGTCGCGTAGTGGAATAATTATTTGGCTTGAAATATATTTTTTGGCACACCAAGAGACCACCTCCTTACAGTGAAAAACCTCAAGAATGAAGCCTACACGAGCGATTCCATAGGCCCAAATCACTTTTTTCTGGGCAAAATGGGATGAATAGTAAAAGTATTCCCTAGACCACTAGAAGTTCTGGTCCTAATGTTCGAAGATATTGACTGTATCTCCGCAAAATTGTTGTCGACCAGCTGCCATAAGTTTACAAGAATGTTTGCTTGCTCCAAACGATGATTGAAATGAAGAGTTGGAAGGGATACTATAACTCTATGCAAATATTGGTCCAATGCTTGTGAATGGGAGATCTCCTTGAGACTTTCTCTCATTAATGACAATTTTGACAACTGTTGCATGATGTGTTGTTAACATTAAAGACTAGTAATTACACACATAGAAGTGCGAACATGGCGGATACGGAAATGAGCGATTAAGAATTGAAGGTTTCTTGAATGGGCCCACACAACGACACGTGTTTGAGATGAAAAATCGGAAGGGACAATATAACTCTCCGTAGATCTTGGTTTAATGTGTATTAATGGGAGATCTCCTCGAGTGTTTCACTCATTAATGACAATGTTGACGATTCCTACATGGTGAGTTGTTAGCATGAAATGTTTCTAATTGCATATTAAGAAATAAGTATGGAGGTCGCGGGGATGGGAAAGAGAATTTAAGGACTTTTTAATTATTGAAAGCGGTCGGGAGGGCTTCAAAATAGGGCTACAAGGTACAGCTGTTGGAGGTGAGGGCACAAGGGTCAAATTGTATGTCTCATAATTTTTTGAGTGTAATACACATAACACTGAAGAGGGTATGATAGGACAGTTCAGAGGGAAATTTGTATATCACGGAAGTTCAGGTAATTTTTGTAAGACACAGAACAATGGAGGTGAAAACATGAGCCCGCCTATCCAGGAACTCGTAATCGAAAAAGTGGCTTAAGTATGGAATAGAGAAACGACTTGGTGGATTCGTTTTCACTAATATATTGAAACTTGTAATATATATCCCATTTCGTGGCAAGATATTTTCTACATGTCTCTAGGCAGAAAAGAGAAAATAAGAGAAGATAAATTAATTTAAATTTCACTGCCTCGTTGATGCTTTTTATTTTTAATGGTAGTCACTATGGTTGTTGTATGATGGACTATTAGCAGTAAACCTTGGTTGGGCACAGTAAAAAGTTCCTAAGAATTGAATATTTTCTGAACCCGCCAACCCAAGGAACCGTGAAAGAGATTCCATGAAATGGGAAAGTATGGAAAATCG
Source organism: Picea engelmannii (assembly GCA_009831015.1). Taxonomy (NCBI): domain Eukaryota; kingdom Viridiplantae; phylum Streptophyta; class Pinopsida; order Pinales; family Pinaceae; genus Picea; species Picea engelmannii. The sequence continues at coordinate 71,274 of ML777677.1, forward strand.
TTGGACAGGCTTCATAATTAGGGTGAAAATGGTTCCCTAGGAGACGTGACTTCCTAAGGGTCAAATTGTATGTCTCGGGACTTGAATGAAAAATGTGTACCATGGAAGAGAGGATGATATGGGAGTGCGGCGATCAATTTGTATATGACAGACCCTTTTGGTCATTAATGACATGTTTAAGGTTCATGCACAACAAAGTGCTAGAATTAAAGCTTGCCAATTTTATTTCCAAAGAGAACTAGGAAGGTGGAAGGGACACAGAACAACAATTAAGGAATGGCTAATTATCAAAAGAGGTTGGTGACGCTTCAAAATAAGGCTACAAGATACATCCACCACGGGTGAGGGATCTAGGGTCAAATTATATCTCTTGGGAATGATGATGCATTCATGTGGAAAAACTATATATCGTGGAACTCTAGGCACTATTTGCTAATCATGGAACATTGGAAACACAATCCTGATCCCACCAGTCTGGGAACCTACAATCGAAAAAATGTCTAAGCATGAAATAGGGAAATGAAAGGGAGGACTTGATACACAGTAAATGTACAATGTCATGGAAATAAATCTAACTTGGGGCTAAGTATTGAAAGGAATGGAGGATGGTTGAGCTCCTGATGAGCCATTTTAGCGGAAAAATTGTATATTGCGGAACTCTGGGCACTGTTTTCAAGTTGCAAAAGATTCCAAACATAATTTTGAGGCCATCAATTTCGGATCCCGCAATTGAAAAAGTGTCCAAGTATGGAATAGAGAAATGTTGGACCAGACTTGTTTTTGCTAATATATTGAAATTTGTAATAATTTTCCATTACTTGGCAAGATCTTCTTTGCATTTTTTTTTTGACAAGTTCTGTAGGGATGGTTAGTCCTCGAGACTTTTGCTTATTAATGACGATCATTACAGTTTTTGCATGATGACATTTTAGTATTAAACATTTGGTGTTATATATTTGGAAAGAAGTACAAGGATGGTCGGAACAAGAAACAGTGACTAGGAATTGGAGATTTCATCAATCTGTCAACATGAGGATCCGAAATAGGGTGACAAGGTCTCCCCAGAAGATGTGAGGCCCCGACGGTCAAATTATATCGCTCAAAACATTTGAATGCATAATCTGTAACACGGAAGAGGGGACAATGTAAGAATCTGGTAGTCAATTTGTATATGGTGGAGGACTTGGTGCCAATTGCTTCGTACTAGTGTTGGATACCACAAAACTGGGACCCAATGATCAGATAATTGGATAAGTATTAGAAGGGACTGCATTCGGTCGGGCTCATGGTGTGAAGATATAGATAAAGAGCTTCCAATTTGAGAATCCAAAAGGCCGTGATCATATATATGCGAGTAAATATAGAACCACAAAGGGATAATAGAGGGGAAGAAAAGAGGAAAAGCTAAGAGAAAGTGTTTATATTTATTCCAATAGTATTCATATTAATATATATTAATAGATTATTATTAGTCCAAATGTAAATCATCTTCTAATTTGAAGGATCCTATTCAGTTTGCAAATTTCATTGAAATCCATAAGAAATAGAAACGAAAAAAACCGCGGACGACTAGGCTCGTGATGGGGCATTCCAGCGAAACAATTGTATATTGCGGAACTCTAGGCACTGTTTTCAACTCGCGGAAGATTCAAAACACAATTTTCAGGACGTCAATCCGATAACCCGCAATCGAAAAAGTGTCCAAGTATGGAATAAGGAAATGCGTGCCCGAACTTGTTTTCGCTAATATATTGAAATTTGTAATAGCTTTTCCATTACCTGGAAAGATCTTCTTTGCATGTTTCTGGAAAAGTTCTGTAGGGATGGTTGGTTCTTGAGACTTTTGTTTATTAATAACAATCTTTACGGTTGTTGCATGATGGAGTTTTAGTATTAAACCTTTGGTGTTGCATATTTGGAAATAAGTACGATGATGGGCAGAACAGGAAACAATGACTAAGAGTTGGAGATTTCGTGAACCCGCCAATGCGACCATCCAAAATACAATGACAAGGTCTCCCTAAAAGACGTGAGGCCTCGATGACCAGGTTATGTAGCTCAAAACATTTGGTTGCATAATGTGTAAACTAGAAGAGGGGACGATGTCGAAGTCTGGTAGTCAATTTGTATATGGCAGAGGACCGAGTGTCAATTATTCCATACCAGTGTGTTCAATTGTCACTAGTAAGAGCATAGTTAATGTATATTAGGAAGGACACAAAGTTAGTGGGGATGGAAGGAAACGAACTATTCTTTGAAAGAAGTTAATGTATTCGAGGAATCCGCAGTGGAATTGTAGATCACAGAATTTTTGAGTGCAAGATGTATATCACAGAGCAATAAGCATCCGAGTTCATAAGCGCCAACCCGACAACCGGGACCATAAAATTGGCTAAGTATGGAAAGGAACAACGGTCGATCAGATTCTTCATGTGAGGATATAGATTGAGATGAATATATGTCATCCCTCCAACCTCATAACCTGTGATCATAGAAAGGTGACTAAGTATATAACCAAAAAGCGATAATGGACATGAAGAAGAAAGGGATATTTAGTATGCGCCAACCCGACAACCGCGGCCATAAAATTGGCTCAGTATGGAAAGTAACAGCAGTTGATATGGTTCTTCATATGAGGATATAGATGGAGATGAAGATATGTCATCCTGCCAACCCTGGAAACCATAATCATAGAAAGGTGACTAAGTATATAACTAGAAAGTGATAATGAACGAGAAGAAGAAAAGGGGAAAAGGGTTGAGTATCTCATAGTAAAAAATCCATTTTTTATTTATTAATACCAATATTTTCGAACCCCTAGTGAGTTCTCACTAGTAAAAGCATAAATTGTAGATCATGAAAGTTCTTTGGCTGTAAGATGTATATGAAGAAACATGGTACATAAGTGTTGGATACCATGAACACGGGACTTGGTTGCCATATAATTGGCTAAGTATTGGTCAAGAGAAAGTTTTGATATTTATTTCAATAGTATTCATATTAATATATATTAATAGATTATTTCTGTTTCAGATGTAAATCATCTCCCAATTTGCAAGATTTTGTTTGGTTCAAAAATTTCGTTGAAACCATGGAAGTTTTGAGTGCAAGATATATATAATGCAACAAGAAGCAACAGAGTTTGAAAGCGCCAACCCGACAACCATGACCATAAAATTGGCTAAGTATGGAAAGGAACAATGGTCAGTCGGATTTTTCATGTGAGGATATAGATATAGATGAAGATATGTTAGCCCGCCAACCATGGAACTCGCGATCATAGAAAGGAGACTATGTATATAACCAAAAAGCGATAATATACGTGAAGAAGAAAAGGGGAAAAGGGATAAGTATCTCACAAAATAAAATCTATTGTTCCTTTATTAATACTAATCTTTTTGAACCCCTGGTGAGTTCTCACTAGTAAAATCATAAATTGCAGATCACAAAAGTTCTTTGGCTGCAAGATGTATATGAAGGAACATGGGACATAGGTGTTGGATACCTCAAACCCGAGACCCAGTGGTCAGAGTATTGGCTAAGTTTTGGCCAAGAGAATGTTTTTATATTTATTCCAATAGTACTCATATTAGTATATATTAATATATTATTTCTGATTCAAATGTAAATCATCTTCCAATTTGCAGGATGTTGTTCGGTTCACAAATTTCGTTGAAAACAATAAGCGATAGAAAGAAAAATAATATATATATATATATATATATATATATATATATATATATANTATATGACTTTACATTTTCTGTATATGCACAGATATTATCAAATAGAAGAAGATGCAATATATGCAAGATATTGAACATGAACATGACATCAACACTTGAGTTGCCTTGTTGTAATAGTCATTAATTCATTCTATTTACGGGACCCAAAAAATGAAAGAAGGATGAGTCCTCCAATTTCTTTCTTTAAGTATAGGGTGGGGGCCACATAAGTATGGCCTATGAAAAATTATTCTTCCATATAAAATGTAAGGAACAAACATAGTATCCTTTATTTAAATTGAAGTACTAGGTAGCATAGAGAAAATGTTATCTTCCATGTTTAATGACACACAAAAAAAAAAGGTGCAAAATAAAATGAAAAGCAATACCAAAGATTGGAAAACACCATAAAAAAAAAACACAAATATTCTATATTCAAATAAGATGGGTTACAAAATATAGCTGATATTATTTTCCACAATGATTGTGATTTGGCCTACCACCGACCAAAAGAAAATATGTACAATAATGAAGCTAGTTGATAGTCTTCTTGATGATCAAATGCTTGATTCGTAAAAAAAAATGAGTTGAATATCAATTTCGGATCTTGGACTTCATTGGTGTTGCCAACTAGATATATCCCATCTTTTGGAATATCCTGTCTCTTCTAGATATGGCCTGCCTGCATTGGTTGGTTATTCAACATTCCATTCTTTGTTAAGTGTTAATTTCCCTCTGTCGTCAAAAAATCCGGGTTTAAGGTGCCTTCCTTGTAATGTTCCTGAACATTGACATCTGAGAAAACTTAGAAATGAGATTTAGGCCCAATTCAAAGTCGAGGGAGCCGTTTTATGTGAAATTAATTATGGGGGAACCAAATCCTGTTAGGTAACAAAAGTTGAGACAAGAAATAAATTCAAGTATGTCATGACAACTATTCTTCCTGTATTCGATCATCTATTTGGTTGAAAAGCCTGCCTTAAGATTTTTATGTTGAACTTATTTGTTTTATTATGGTAAATTGGAAGGAACATCCAAGCCAGCTGCCAAATGTTCCTTTGTTGAAGTACATGACTTCTTCCGGTAGCACAGGTCTGGCAAGTGTATCAAATGCTACAGATCGCATCAAAATATATCTTTCGTCATAGGGGTGAAAGAGATGGCGGCCAAAAAAAAGGTCTGTAATGTTTGGAAGTGATGCCAAATATCAGTCCATGCCCGAATACACTCAGTAGGAAATTATAATATTGGATACCAACAAACGTGAGAAACTTCATGCACGTTTGAATCAAAATTCTAAAATTACACAACGTTTTATGCCAAAGTTGTAACAAAATTGACAGACAACTAGTTTCAATGTCAAATAGTGTTGAGAGACCTCTGGATGTAGTAACATACTTGACATACAATCAAATTTTGATCAATACTAATACTAATGTCAAGTGTAAGAAGTCGTGATCCCAGGTTCCAGGTAGTTTCACCTTTAGGCATCGACATAGGCGATGACCCGAGGCTCTAGATAGCTTCGGCTTCGGACATTGACATTGGTAGTGGCAATGGGAACAATTCTACTGACTACAATGCGACAATGCAGTGAACAAGTCAGGGTGTCATTGTCAAAAAACTTAAACTGCAGGATTGTCAGACCTGCAAAGAACATTGACTTTAGTGTTGTTTTCTCATGAAATCTACAATGTTTCTTTGAGTCCATAAATATTTTGACATTGGGTGTCCTATGCAATAATGACCTTGACATTATTCACATGCCATACATCTATTATCTGACATTGTAGTTTTAATGAAATTTCCATAGTGGACGACGACTCAATTGCATTGGAAAAAACAATATTAATTTTGTGATTACTTAACATCCTTGAACGATGTGAACCCCAAACAATGCCTAAAACTTTTCAAGCAACTTTCTGTTCAAAAAATACATTGTTCTATATTTTTAAAAAAAAATTGTATGGTTTGAACATTTTTTTTTCAAATATCGCATCAACTGCAATAAAGGAAGTGCATTTTCCTTATCCAAAGCAAGGGAAACAATAGGAAGATTGACATTAGGTGGAAATAGATCTGGAAACACACCACTACATTAAGGTCTCTTCTAAAGAATGAAATAAGATGATTACATGAAGGTGGTAGTAAAAGTTGATTTTCATAAACCAAATCATTACCTAAACACGCGAAACTTCTTGCAGAAGGTGGTAGTATAAAGTAATCCTCATAAAGTGTTGCAAAGTCCATAATCCATTTATATGCGTAGGAGTAGTAAATTAGAAAATGTGTAGTAGCGATAGATAGATGATTTTATGTGGAGTCTGTAACTACATCCATAGGACAGTGAACAAATTTTGACAAAGAATATGGCTTTATGTCAAGTCTGTTACCGCACCCAAAAGTAGCTCAACAAATTTTGAAATAGAAACTTCTGTAATTTTAGTATGTCGTTTTATCCACCCATACAATTTCACTTACCCGCGACACTCCAAATCTATAATTTCCTTCTGAGTACATTCACGAATGGAGTAATATTTCACGTCATTTCGAAATATTACAGACCATTTTTCAAGCCACGACAAGTGCAACTCCTCTGACGGAAGACAAATTCTTGTGTGCTCTATAGAATTTGATACACTTGCCAAATTTGTGTTGTTTGAAGAAACTATATAGTTCAATGAAGGAGCATTTTGCAGGTGACCTAAAAATCCATTCCAACTCCTAGCAAGAAAAAAAATAAGATCAATAAACAAATCTCCAAGAAGGCCCTTCAACCAACCAAAGCATCGAATATAGGGAGAACATCAATCAAAAGATACTTGTTTTTTTTGTTTTCCCTGTCTGAGTTTATGTTGTATAACAGAGTTATTTTTTTGGCTCAAAGCTCACGTCACATAAAACCATTCTCTCTTCTTTCATTTGGACCTCAATGGCATCTCTAAGTTGTCTTACATGTCCATGACTAGGAACATTACAACGAAGGCACCCTAAAGCCCAACTCTTTGATGATAGAGAGAAATGGAAATAAGTATTTAAAAGAAACGTTGGAGGCTGACAATATAATATTCCGTAGATTTTTGTTTAATTCATCTTAATGGAAGATGCCCTCGATATTTTCTCTTATTATTGCCAATCTTTTTGAATATGTGTGTTGAATAGTGACTAATAGCATGTAATAACATTCCCATATCCGAGCAGATTCTCAAAAATCACAACATGTAACATATGCACAGTATTAAAGAGGGAAATTATGTCAAGACCTCTATGGAAGACACATTCGTCGATGAAAGCGTGGTAGTACAATATTGCACTATTACTATGATGATTCCTTTAAAAAACTAAAATAGTCAATATTTTGTTTTTGCAAATTCAAAATGCAAGTAAAAACAATTATCAGATCCCATAATATTCACTAGTTTATGCATTTTAATGGGAGATGTCCTCGAGCTTTCCGCTTATTAAATCATATATTTCCGAACCTGTCTGGTTGGTTGTCAATTTTGAAAGCATAATTAATGTGCATTGGGAAGGGAGGAAGGTGGCGGGGATGGAGGGGAGGGACATAATGATTTTAAACTTTTATGAACCCGGGAACTTGTGAACTCGCGAAACTTTGAAGACTCGAATAAGTATGGAAAGGCAGGTCAGATAGATAGACTCATCGTAGGTAGAGGCAGGGTTACGAGTTCGAGGAGTGCGGGGTTGAATTATAGAGCACGAAAGTTCTGGGTGCAATATGTATACCTCGAACACGTGTTACCATAGTTCGATAACACCTATCTAGGAACCCGCGTTCATAAAATTGGCTAAGTATGCAACTAAACGAGGGTCATTTGGACTCGTGATGTGAATATATAGATGGAGATAATGATTTTTCAGTTCTCCACACTAGGAACTTGCAAGAACAGAAACGTGACAAAGTATAGAACCAAAAACACATAATAGAGGGTAAGAACAAAAGGGAAAAACAAGCAAGTTTATAAGAAATTGGATAAATATGCAAACGAACGACGGTCGATCATACTCATGATGTAAAGATAAAGATGGAGATGACGATTTGTCAATTGGCCACCACGGGAACCCGCGACTACAGAAACATGGAAAAGTATAGAACCAGAAACACATAATAGAGCAGAAGAACAAAACATAAAAACGAGAAAGTGTACAAGAGGAAAAAGAAAGGGAGAGAAGAACATTATCGTTCAGACAACAACACTTACTCTCATAATTATCAAGCCATAGGAACACATTAACCATGGGAAAAACATCGTTGGCTATGAAATATAGTTGGAGATCGACAAACTCTGGTTGAAGCTGTAAGAGATGCAATTTACATTGACTACAAAATTTTGCATGTTATTTTATCTTAATAGTATTTTCTGGGGAGTCAAGTGCAAAACAATGTAACAACAGATCTAACTGCAGATGCAACATCCCAAAATCACAAAGCTTAAGTAAACAAGAGCAAGCAACAAATAACAACCCAGCTAAGAAGAACCAAAAGGCCCAACTGCAACCGTAGGACTTGAACCCTATAAAGTTGAATCAAACAATAATAAGAAGCATACAAGGAACAAAGAAGTAAGCACCAACCAGTCGACTAGGAATGCCGGTGAAGAACAATATTGGCCAAGTTTAGTGCACATAAGATTGTATCAAAAAAATCAGATAAAAATGTATTGCAACACATATGTTAACCAAATAGTTGAGACTGTGCGACCTGTCAGGTAAAATTCAAAGCTGGGAGGACCATCCAGAGGCCAATGTTCGACACAGAACCTACCTCCATCACATAAACAATGACACATTGCAAAAGGATATTGTACTTTCTCCTCACATACAAAGATGTTATGGAAGAGGATTTCAACTCAGGCATCCCCAGTAGTCAAATTTCCCAACTACAAACTGCAAACATCAAGCGAAAATAAACATGGAACCTAAACCCGCCCATCAATGGGGAATGACAGAAGGGAAGTTCCAATCACGGTTGCATAACCCCAAATGTGCAAACTGCAACAAGACCAACTGGAAAACAAGAACAACAACAACAAGAAAATAAGAAATCAGTTAACATGCAAGAAGAAAGCATGAACCAGTGAACCAACAATGTCGTTGAAGAACAATATTGCCCACATTGACTACAGAGAACATTGCATATAAAAAAAACCGAAATAAAATGTATTGTGACAGGCCTACTAAGTAAACATTTAAGGCTATGAAGCCTGTTAGGTAAACATTTAAGTATGTCAGAATTGCTCTGTAAACATTTAAGAAATAATGCAATGTGGCAGGTCTCTTACGTACCAAAAAAAAAATATTATATTATTTTATAACAATAATTATAAAAAAATAGTAACAATAGTTCAAATAAAAGAGAATGTATTTGAACGGCAATCTAATATTAAGTGAACTTATAAAAAACTGACTATCTATCTTCAAAACTTTGGATATCCAAACATTTCAAGAAAAAAATAACAACTCAGAGAGAGTGTATATGATAAAAAAACTTTTGATATGCTAGCATATCAAACATTGGGAATAGCGAAGTTGGCAATAAGACCTCCAATCTGTTATCCAATCTGATCATGACAAATATGGTATTTTTTATTATAAAGAAATCAATGTTTTTAGTTCCCTAGCTCCAACAATAAATAATATGAATTCAATGAATTATCAATCGCTATATTCCCTCTACACCTTCGGTAGGAACTAACAATAAGAGAGAGTTGCAAATGAAACAAGTTTCTGCCTTTGGTTGAGATTGAGAATAACAAACAATGATTATAAGAGCATATTGAAGGAACCAAAGTTTTTGGATCCTATTTATGTGTATTACACCTTTATTAAAATTTTATATGACATTTCATGATGGTGAAAATCTTGAGTAAGTGTAATGTATTGCACAAAGATAACTTGTTCAAAACCTATTTTTTTACATCTTAGAGAACATTACTCACTAGCGTCATTTCACACCAAAAATGAGTTTATCCATGATACATCACACAACCTCAAGGTTTACTTTTATGTGATACATCACATCACCAAAAAGTTTTCTTTCATGTGATATATCACATCATAAAAAAATTTACTTTTGTGATACGTCACACTACACCAAAGTTACTTTAATATGATACATCACACTTCCATAAGTTTTCCCCCGCCTAGCGCAAAGAAAATTCCATGCATGCGACATATCACATGGGCCAAAAGTGTAGAAGGGTGCAATGTGTTTTGTTGTGATACATAATGGTCCAAGCATGTCACACCAAACTTTATTTAAGGTGCGATACACTATGAGAAAGGTTTTTATCATATGCATCATCCCAATGTTTTAAAGGTATGCATGTTCTTTATGGCATCTTAGAGAACGTTGCATGCTTCCCTCATTTCACAACAAAAATGAATTTACCTATGATACATCACATCACATTGAAGTTTACTTTCATGTGATAAATTTCATCGCTCTAAAGCTTACTTTTGTTTGATAAAGTTTTTCCTCCACTAGTGGCAAAGAAAATATCACATGTGTGACATATCGCAGAAGATGAAAGATTGGAAGGGTGTGTTGTACCAAAATCTGTTTTATTGCAATACATAATGTTCCAAACATGTCGCAACAAAATTAATTTAAGGTGTGATACACTCCAAGAAAAGCTTTTATGGTATGCACCTAAAACTTGTGAAAAACCCATTTTTTTGCATCTCAAAGAATATTTCTCGCTTGCATTGTTTCACACCAAAAATGAATTTTCCCACTATAATTGCATTACACCAAAATTTCATTTCATGTGATACATTACACTGAACCAATGTAAAATTTCATGGAATACATTGCATTTCACAAAAGTTTACTTTTGTGAAATACATCATATCATACCAAAATTTACTTTCCTATAATACATTACATCACGCCAAAGTTTACCTTCATGCAATACATCTGTAGAGACCCCTACGTTATGACGACAAATGAAGTACATATTTTTTTTCAATAGGAAATGACGTCTACACATCAATCAAATCGACACATAATCCAATGACATCATAGATAAACGCATTAGAAGCAACACATAAGCGAAACATTAACGACACAAGGCTAACATATAATCATAAATCACAACAATACATGATCCAAACATAAACATAATAGCGACGTAGTTCAACACATCACAATAAATTGAAGCAACAATAATAATGATCAACCATGTCACTGAATACAAATAACTACCCACCCAACCTATCCTGCATGGTTAGGACCTCCAAGACACATAAGCAACACTCAAGCCC
>ML777677.1:82341-143071 GCA_009831015.1 Picea engelmannii
CAATCATGACTCATGACTCCAGACTAGATATGACTCATATATCAACATAATTTCATGGTACAAGAGAAATATAATTACTTAAACAATCACACATCACATTACTTCCAAGGCACAAGAGTAATCATCAATTTTGTTTTAAGGCACATAAGTAATCAAATAATTTAACAAATCATACATCGCATTAAATTTATGGTGAAAGGAAATTCATCAATTTGTTTCATGGCGCAAGGTAAGCAGTTAGTTAACCAATCATTCATCATAAATGACGCAAGAGTAATCTAATTACTAAAACAATCATACATCAACTTTATTTAATGACTCAAGAGAATGTAATTAATCAATCAATCATACATTAACATCGTTTTAAAGGCACACGAGACTCTACTTAATGAATCGATCATACATCACATTAAATACATGGTGCAAAAAATTCTACCACAACCATACGTCAATCCACTGAAGAATTTCATCTATAGTCCAACTATAAACAAGATCTATCAACATGATTGACGTATTGGCAACCTTAATCATTCCATCAATAGTCCATCTATAATAACATTCTATATACGATTGACGCATGTTGCAATTATAAACATTCCATCCTTATTATTCCATGGTGCAACGGAATCTAATTACTAATCATTTACACATCAACAGAATCAAAGGTGCAATAGTAATGGCGTGAGTGTTTTTGTTACTAATATTTAATTATTTTTAAAGTGCCACAACAAGAACGAAGGAATTACCCATCTATCTCATAACGAGTTGTAGAAAGAATTTCTTGGTGCAAAAATATAAGTTTTTCTTTCCACTATTTGAAACTGACATTGAAAAGAAAGATGGTAAACATTTTACGAAATTGAACTTTTCTCATTGCTCGTCACCAGGGAATACCTAAAATCTGCAATTACTTCAATCTAAAATTAATCTTACTGTACCCTAAAATTAATACCTAAAATCTGCAATTACTTCAATATAAAATTAATCTTACTGTATTTTATGCTAACCAATAAAAGTCCATCCTAAGTGTGGATCTTTCATACACCAAGAGAATCTTATATCTCGCTTGATGCAAACCCTCAAAAAGTTTACACCTGAAATTCATTCCCCTTAATAAATTCAATTAATTAGAGTACATTAAGGAAGATTCACAATCATGGGATACACACATACACGTCTTGTCCCCCAAACGTGTTGTCTGCCAAATCAAAGTGTGTTTTTTTTTTACAAATTATTTGGGGGAGTTTAGAGTATTGAATAAGAGGAGGTATATAGCTTTAAGGTATGTAAATTCGATCTGAAAGAGACATGTAATAGTGTAGAGTCACTCGTGAACATGGATATAGAGATGAAATGTCCCAAAGAAAAAAACAATGAGAGTGGCACCCAAACAAAAGGAAGGAACCCTCCCGCGAAAGAAGAGTCCACGAAATCTCCTTTCGAAATTTATTCTAAGGCAACGACCGCGTGCAACCATCGTTCGCCCAAATGGAGTTCGGATCTGGCCAAGATTGGCAGTGGTTTACCACTGTGAAATCTCATTTGGGACTCAAGAGTTCGCCACCTAATCGCAGCGTTTCCACACCAGGAAAAGGAGAGGGAACCCTCACGCCAAGGAGGGGAGACCCACAGTGAATTGTTGCGCGCCAGTGAGACGAGGAAAAATAATTTCGCTTTGCCGGACGCCGAAGGTATGGAGTCCGGACATAAAAAGAATCATGGGAAGTCATTTAAACAACTTGAAAAGGGACCGTGGTAGGCGTTGGTAGCGATTAAACGATTAGCAAAGGGGCCATGGAAATCTATGGCGGCCATTAAAATAAGATCGGAGGTAAGTCAAGATGGCTGAGGTCCACAAATTTCTGAAACTATCCACGCACGCAGCCCGAAGGATGAAAGAAATGAAAAGCACCGCAAAAGCACGCAGCTTGAAGTCTGAAGGAAACCACGAACTGAGCTGGGATTAAGGGGATGCTCTCTTCAAGAGAGAGGCGCTTCTTGCGAGACATGCGCCTTGGGGAGTACGCCCTCTTGCGACATAGTAGTTCCTTCCGGTTTAGTTTGAAAGCATCCCCACCTTCCTCCCGGTTTAGGAATTCCGCTATCATCCTGTGAGGACCATCGCAAATAGGGGGAGTGCATAAAAGTATGCCCAATGGCTGCGACTGCGAAGTGCGCCACCCATTGCCCGTGCTCATAGAATGATTGATAAGAACCTATTCGCGGTAGAAACAGTCAGGACTGGGAGTAGAAGACAATATCAAATAAAGACAATCAAGCGGTGAGGAATGATGCAAATCATCCTCCTCCACGGTATTATAACTGTCATGAGGTGGGGCTCAATGCGCTAAACTTCCCACAGTTGTATCCCTCACCCTGGATCTGGAGGAAGGTGTGGCTCACACCGTAGGCATAAAGCATAAGGATCGATCTACACTAAGTTGTAAGGAATAGCTGTAAGGAGTCGGATTATAAGTATTGGTCAACTCTCTACCCAAAATTCGGTTTAAGCGGAAACATAAATAACTAGTAAACCTAAATGTACACACAGTCTACCATTTTTTTTTTTAACTGTTTGAACTCTTATTACATTTCTGGTGCAATTTCTTAGAGTTTCTCTCTTATACTTGTATACTTCAACTGTTTTGCAAACAATACCCTGTATGGAATTCCATTATCATGCGAGTTGTCTATTGTGCCTAACATTAAAGGGATTCCATTTATCCGTTTTTACACCATTTACCTTGTAATGTAGAGATATGGGAAAACGTGTAGATCACTTCTAACGTATAAATATATATTCTATATACACTTTCTCTAAGAACGATTTGATAATTATGCAGTCATTCAGTTGATATTTGAACAATAAATCATAATACCGGAGAAGACTTGAAATGCAAAGCAGAAATATAATATAGTTTGCATCGAATTTTTAAACTACATATACAGATACAAATCTCGATGAGAGTAAACTAGGCTTGGAGATGTTCTTTGAAAACTGGTGATCCTTTCGTCCTCATGCTTGCTAACAGCAGAGACTTCACCGGTACCTCCCAGCCATAGCTAGGGGTACTTTTCTGCCCCCACAAAGGGGCCACACACACACATAACCAGAAATCCTCTAGCTCCCATCTTGCTTCGCAAGGTAGAACCACCACTCTCTCTCAAACTGGGTATCCCAAATCTCATAAGAAAAACCAGTCCAAGTTTTTGCAGCATAACCTCCCACACTTGCACAATTAATTTGCCTTTTAATTAAAATAATTTAGAATTTTCTCCCCCATACACTTGTGACCCTTTCCCCAATTTGCACAATTAAATCTACATTTTATTTTAATAAAAAATAATTTCCCTTACCCATCCTAAAAGCACTCCTAGTTGTCTCTTTATTCCCTTTATTTCCAATTAATGAATTATGCCTTTCTAAGACTAAGTTGAGTTAGAATAGGACGATTTTCCTAGTTAGACTAGTGTTAACTAGACTCTATATTCCTTTCAATGTGTACCCATTCCTTTAGCTTTATTCCATTCTCAACTTAAATTCCAATTTGGTAATTACTTGCTCTTATGTGTATTAATCAATCTTTAGATTTATTTTGTTTACCTTGAATTCTTAAATTGATTTACTTCATCCCCTCACATTTAATTTATAAATTTAGTTTCTAGTCTTCTTAGTAGCTTAGACTTAGTCTTAATTAAATTTTTAAACGCAAAGGCCTAGCCTCTTATAGGGATTATAATTAATAAATTCATTCTTTAATTAATTAATTAATTAATTTGGCAGTGCTCAAGATTTTACAAGGTTTAACATTCGCTCAAATTTTTCTAGGCCACCTAAATTTATTCACTCCATTTTAAATTCCACGACATGCCCTTCAAGATGCACTCTATGCTCCAAGGGTGCCACTTGCCTTTGATTGAAATATTTAATTACGCGACGTGCCCTTCAAGATGCACTCTATGCTCTGAAGGTGCCACTCGCCTTTGACTGGTTTATGTAGTTGTCCAACCCCTGGAGTGAGCACCCCATTCGAGCGACCTTGTGAGAGACTAATGGATTCTATGGAATAAGGACCCCATCTTATTGTGTTCCGCTTAGAAATATTCATGAGCCACTGTCTCAGTCTGCCCTCACGACATCGTGGATCTCTCGAGCTAGATGATCATTAACCTACAATTCACGCTACAGTGGGAGTGCTAGTAGGTTGTGATAGGGACGTTGCCACACCTCTCCCTCAATATCTGGTCTATGTGCATGGCCCCTTTACTCCTTATGTGAGTCATATTATGAAGAAATCGTCAGTGTGCATCCATCAATGAAACACTCTCATTGATCCATAAACAATATCATAATATAATCACTCATATGTCACATAGGCATAAATGAAATACTGAAACCAATACAATCCACTCCTTGAATCAATCCGGAGTCCAAGGAGGTCCGTTTATTCCATCAACATCCTCAATCTATCAAGTGTCCTACACACTCTGGGGAAACACGTCAATAGCATATGTCAATACAATGATATTAAACAATATAAATCATAATCATCAACATCATCACAGAGATCCATAAGAGAAATATACAATCATGTACTATAACTAGATAACTTGCACGCAAGTGTCCTCAAAGAATAAGTCGATAACATGTGCTCTCCAGAGAGAGATGTTCCATATGCCCCCTCTTGTTTTAAACTTTGTCCCGCAGTTGTACAATATATTAAATGCAGTAATAAATTAAATCACAAGTTATATAGGTAAAAACTATCAAATAAATAAGGAAACTGCTGACGCACATCATATGCGTCCTCCCGAGTAGTCGAGTGTGGACTGTAATCGGCCCATTGGAAATTGACCTGATCGATTGTTCGACGTCGTAGTTATCAAATGCGATTGTCCAAAATGCATATTGGTTCTTCCATGAGTGGACCCTCTTCTGACACCACAAGGAACTCATGTCAATCTCATGTGTAGGATTACTAACATAATGTCGCAAAAAGAGATACAAGAAAAACATCATGCATATGCCTCAAAGAATGAGCCAAAGCTAGTCGATAGGCCATGGGTCCTTTCCTTTCCATAACTTTGAAAGGCCTCATAAACCTACAAGATAGTTTATCACCCTTTCTGAACTTAATTGAACTCTTGTGCAGTTTCACCTGCAAGAAACCTTGGTCGCCAACTTCATAGTTGCGGTCAACACGATGTGCATCGACATAACTATTATGTCAATCTTGTACTTCTTTAACACTTTGTCTTATAATTTGAATTTGTTCTTCCATTTCTTGGATCATTTATGGTCCCACCAAGACCCTATCCTCAAGTCGATCCCAAATCAATGGCATCTGACACAGTCACCCATAAAGAACTCAATAGTTCCATATTAATGGTATCTTGATAGTGATTGTTGTACGCAAACTCCACTAGTATCCAGAACTCTTTCCAATTCTGTTTTTGGTCCATCACATACATTCGCAACATATCTTGCAAAATTTGGTTCATTCTTTCTGTCTTCCCATATGTCTCATGGTCATATGTTGTACTAAAGTTCAATTGGGTTCCCAAGGCCTCTTGGGAACTAGTCCAAAATCGTCTTGTAAACATTGATCCTCTATCGGTTATGATTATTTTTGGCATGCAAGGAAGTCTCACAATCTCACAAACCAAATATTATAGATATGTTTGGTTCCTAATACGTCATACACATCGGAATAAAATGTGCACTTTTCGTCAGAGCGTAAACTACCAAGAAAATCGAGTCATGCCTCCTTGCCGTCAGCGAAAATATTAAAATGAAGTCCATCGAAATCACCTCCTATTTGATTCCAAAATAGTGTGTGTTTTAAGTAATCAAGTTGGATGTCTATGTTCATCCTTCACTCGCTGACCTTCTAGACACCTCACCACATAGCTAACTATTTTTTCCTTAATTCCTTTCCATAAAAATAAATGCGTAAGGTCTTCTTGCATCTTCATGACTCCTGGACGCACCACATATACTGCACTATGAGCTTCGCTTAAGTTCAAAATTCTCAATTCTTCATTAGGCAGCACAAAAATATAGTTCTTATCTCTCATCATACCATCATTGACCAATGTATAACCTTCAAACTTGGTACCATCATGGTTTCTTGTCTGATATTTTTCCTAAACCCTTTATACTAGTCATCGTTGAACAGTATAGTTAGAATACTTTCTCGAAGATTTGTCTGAAGAGGTATCACTAATAATATGTGTGGTGTCCACTCAATGCATATTCCACTCTTTCCATTGTTTCTTCAATGTACTAAATATCAAATCGTAATTGCTAAGTAATTTTGACCAACGCCCTTTCCGCACATTCAAGTAATTCTTCGTGAAAAGTGATGCAATCCACAATGATCTGTTTCTTTTTTTGTTCGAATTTTCATCCAATCAGATAGTGTCTCCACACTCTCCAGGCCTACATCATGTCCAATAACTCCAAATCATGCATTGCGTAGTTCTCCTTATGATTTCTTAATTTTCCTTAAGATGTAGGAAATCACTCAACCGTCTTGCATCAATACTTCGTCTAAACCTTCTTTGGATGCGTCTGTGCATGCCAAGAAATCCCTGTCCATGTCAAGGAAATTCAGTATCGGCGTTGTCATCAGCATCCCAATTATCCTTTGAAATTCTTCTGGTCACTTCTTCATCCATACAAACTTCTTTTTTTCCTTCTGCAATTTCGTGATCGATTTGCAATCTTCGAAAAACCCTTCAACGAAAAGTCGGTAATATCCTGCTAAACCCAAAAGTTGCATACTCCTAGTATGTTTGTCAATGTAGGATATTCCATAATAGCCTCTACCTTCACTATATCCGCAGAAAATGCTTCCTTGGATATAATGTTCCCTAAGCAATGTATCCTCGAGAGTATTTCAACAGTTCCTCGTAATTTGTTTTCCCGTAAACACTGTAATACTAAGCACAAATATTCATCATGTTTTTTCGTCGTTCAAGAATATAAAAATAGGTCATCAATTAATACTTGAAAACACTTGTCCAAGTCTTCATTGAACACCCCATTCATCAAGCTCATGAATACCCCTGGGCTTTTGTCATCCCAACGGTAAAACCATAAGTCCATAATCTCCAAACCTCGTTTTGAAATGAAGTCTTAGGAATATCTTCCTCTTTAATTCATAACTGGAAATACCTTTATATCAAGTCAATCTTGGAAAACACTACCATGCCCCTCATTTGATCAAAAAAATACTCTACTATTGGAAACAAATACTATTATTCATCGTTGCCTTGTTCAATTGACGGTAGTCAATACAGAGTCTCCATGACCCATCCTTCCTTCTTATGAAAAAAAAATAGGCACACCCCAAGGTGACACACTTAGATGTATATGTCACAGGTCCAACAAATCCCTTAGTTGCATTTTCAACTACTGTAACTCAGGTGTTTTCATTCGATAAGGCGTTCTTGCTATCGGTTTGGTTCCATGTTTCAAGCCATTTGGAAACACCAATTCTCCTTCAGGTGGAAAACCTGGTAACTCTTCTAGAAACACCTCATCAAATTTTTGTACTACTGGAAGGTATTCTAATCCTTCTGCCTTGCCCCTTTCATTTAGCACTAATATTGCATATAACTTGCATCCCTTGTGCATGCTCTTCTGTAACACCTAGTTCTATCCAATTATTAGAAGTTTTGTCGGCGATTGTCCCTGATGTCTCGAGCATAGTGGAATGGTGATCGACCTGGTGGTTATTCAATGTTGTGTGAAACCTATGGTCTTGACCCAAATCTCCAACTGTAGAGTGTCCTATTGATATGACCGCTCTCACCCTCTCAACTAAACAATCTCACTGGTATTATGGCTCTCCACATGTCCATCATCTGGTCTTCGGTCCAGTACTCCTGGTTATTGAAGTAGAATTTGTTGGCTCACCAACCATAGCTCCTGTTCTGTTATGATGAACATGCTGAACTATTGTTGCAGTGGGAGACGTTGTTTTTATGCGGATGTTGTCTATCCCATCGGTCTTCCAGGCATCCCACCATGACCCTGCTATTCAACACTTCCTCAGTTATGTGGGCCTTCTGTACTACATCGCACGATGCCCGAGGCATTAGTATCCTCACCTTCGCACGAATGTTGGAGTTAAGGCCAAACAAACACTTTTATACCTTCAAATTCTCCATATTCATATTAGGGTCATATCGATGTAGCTCCATAAATATGGCCTCATACTTCGGCCTCGTATGACCACCCTATCGTAAGGTTTTGAACTCATTGAGATGGCACTCAATGAATTCCTTTGGAAAATACCTCTCATGAAACTGCTCCTTGAACAATTCCCATGAAACGTCTTTGACGACCTTGTTACTTGAGTTAGGAGTGTCTTCCACCATAGAAGAGCGCTCCCCTTCAACTGAAATAACACCATGCGGCCTTTCATGTTGGAAGTGTAGTCGCAAAGTACGAATCACATCACCATGTTTTCCAACATGCCTCGGCGGCTAAGTCATCCGTGGCACCCAAGAAATCGAGAAACACAACCTTCTCGAGTTCTCTGTAAATGAAACCATTTCCAACTAGAGAACGTTGTGAACCCTCATTGGGTATAGGCACCCTGTCTTCATCTCTATTTAGTCGGTTAATCAAGGCCTCTGACATCCTCTGGAACTACCCTGTCAAACCAAACACATCCCCCACAACAATCTATCACTTCCCCATGACTTGTTCTTCTCCTTGGGGGTTAGATCCCTCTGGCATGGATGCTACTAGAGGCATCGCACCTCTTCCCCTAGCACAATGTCATCTATGTCCACGATGTCCTCTATCTAGGATTACCATATGGAAAATTTCAATTTTATTTAGCGCTAAGTTATTAATCAAGGGTTTAATACAGTGGAAGGTCTGAATATCCACATTCACAGGGTTGAACTCGCTCTGATACCATATCTAGTGACCCCGTTGTTATGACGACAAACAAAGTACAATTTGTTTTTTTTTTCATTATGAAATGACATCTACACATAAATCAAAGTGACACATAATAAAATGACATCATATATAAACACATTAAAAGAGACACATCATTGCAACACTAATGACACAAGGCCAATGCATCATCATATATCACATCAACACATGATCCACACATAAACATAATAGCGACGCATTTCAACACATCACAATCAATTGAAGCAACAATAATAAGGATCAACCATGTCACTGAATACAAATAACTACCTGCCCAACCTATCCCACATGGTTAGGACCTCAAGGTCACATAAGCGACACTCAATCCCATGATTCATCTAATTGATTTTGACCACTTAAGGTCTCAGGGTTGGCGACTGTTTTGAGGAACAAGGAGGTATCTATGCCCCCCTGCATCAATCATGACTCATGACTCAAGACTAGATATCAATCATATATCAACATGATTTCATGGCGCAAGAGAAATATAATTACTTAACCAATCACACATCACATTACTTCCAAGGCATAAGAGTAATCGTCAATTTTTTTTTATGGCGCATAAGTAATCGAATCATTTAACCAATCATACATTTATTAAATTCATGGTGCAAGGAAATTCATCAATTTGTTTCATGGTGCAAGGTAACCAATCAATTAACCAATCATTCATCAACATTAATAAATGGTGCAAGAGTAATCTAGTTACTAAAATATTCATACATCAACTTTATTTAATGGTGCAAGAGAATCTAATTACTCAATCAATCATACATTAAAATCATTTTAACAAATTTACCAAAATAAAAAAAAAATGTTAGGGACATTAAATCTCTTTTCATCTTCAATATCTATTTCAAAACACAACTTTAATATATGTAGGGTAGTTTTTCCACTACTATTGACTTTTGAAAACTTACGTTTATCCTTTTCTTGATACAACTTTAATATCATGTAGAATAATTTTATCTCTGAAATTACATTATGCTATACAACAATCACATGGCGTGTCAATTAAGGGATAATTTGACTATCCCCTAGTCTACCCATGAACCTTAATGTTTATCCATTAAGATAAACACTCACCTATGTTACTATGCATTAACAGATAAGTCTCCTAGTTGACAACATTCCTGTTCAAAGGTAAATGTATAAATAGTTTAGTACCTAAACTATTACAATCCCAATCTAGTGTTACCATCATATTTATGCTAATACACTACATTATACATTATAGGGATCCTATATAGAATTTGATCCATAGTATAAGTGTTTCTCTTATCCTATATATCACACGTCTTGTCTATGAGAGAAGTTCACTTATTAACATGTATGTACCGATAATTCATTTATTGTAAAGTGCCAGTGTTTAATACTCCGACTATTATTACAAAATGACTAGAAAATGGTTAATGGTTGTTATTTTTATGAATCTCCCAATGATACCAGTCAGTAATCTCGATTTCATTTCAGAAGTCGGAACCAAAAGGTAAGACCCTTAACTAAACGAGAGAAAGATGTGACTAATATATATAGTCATATCCCTAACTGACTGGCATCACAACTCTGTAATAAATCGGTATGAAGTTGGATTTAAGGGTTGTCAGTTGATACTTAAAACCCTGACTAAACCATTTATGGCTATTTGCGAATGTACCTCCCTGGAACTGTCACTCACTCTCCATGCCCAACACAATTCGACCACCTCCATCATTTCACATGGCAATGTACTATTGTGTATCCCTCACTATACTCCTCTAACGAGGCCCGAGGTAACTCATTGTAATGCTTTACTCTAGGAGCGTAGAGGGTTTTCGCTTTGCACATTTCATTTCTCTTTTAACTAGTCGACGAAAATGGACAACCCAGTCCTGAAGAACAATATGATGGGAGAGGCTTAAGGCAGTTTTGGTTCCCTTACAGCACGTGAAAGAGAACCCTCGCATCATGTAACTTTTTCATACACCAAGTTTGGAAATGTAAAATATCGTTGCTTCTATAAGGATTTCATCTCAGTCAGCTCCTTTGGGTTTTACAGTTCTCGGAATAGGGTCTATAAGGATCTTTTAGATGTTAGCAGTTTCCCGGTTGTCTCGCAATATTATTTCACCTCATCCCATAAAAAACGTTGTAATACTAAGACACTATTCAGTCTTAATGGTTTTTTCATTTTTCCTTATGGAGTTACCCCATAAATCTTCAACCTCATCCTGTGAGAGATACCCTACCTCTGTATTTTGTAAATCCATTTTTTATTTGACTGGTGGCACCCTTAAGATGAAGAAGGTATTTGTGAGCATGCATACAATTTAATCTATGAAGTTATTTTCACGTGTTGTGGTTTTCATCTTACCCACTAGTGGGACTCGTTTCTTCTCGGTGTGAACTTAATGTAAAATAATATTGTAAAAACCCTTTGAGGTTCTCGTGGATGTGAGACATTAGTTTCATATTCTCTTGATTAAAACAATTGTCAAAATGCTATGCACTTTAAAAAAATTAGTTAGCTATTCAGGTTGTTCTTCCTAGTTCGCATCCTGCACACAAATTAAAATTAGAACCCCACGCCTTGTGTGTTACCATATGGTTTTTCTCCAAAATTGTCCATTGGGTAAGCTTTAACCTTCTATCTATAAAATTCCCTTGGTGGAATTCCATAATGGTAATAATTCCTTTTTTAACTGTTGCGTATATTGATCTCTGTGTTTTGTGCACCGTAGGCATACACATCCCGTGAACTAGCGAACCTATGTCCAAGAAGTTTGTGTTTACTCCCATAGTAATTTGGATTTTACTATGTTTAAAAAACATCCATTCATAAATAATTTCTATAATGGATAGGGTAAAAGAGTATTCACAAATTATATCTTGTATATGTCTTTATCTTTCAAAGGGTTATTACGGTGGATGAACTTGTATTATGAGGGGGAAATAAATCAGAATTCCCCATTCTCTGTATATGCAAAATGTTGTATACCTGTATTAAAATCATAGATGTTCTTGTAATATTTGAGACTGAATTCCTTTACATTCAAATTTTCTTACTTGATAGCTAGAACATTGTAGCCTAGGTTTTGTGTATATGCAAAGTATTGTGAGCCTTTTATGGATATTTGTGAATTTGTGAAACCTCTCGGTCACTGGACTTGTCTAGCTTATTGCCACTGTATGATTTATAAACCACAATATATTCTTATTTACAATTTATCCATTTCTTCATTTGCAGTTATAAAACGTAGTCCAAAAGATCTGATAAAAATGAACACACGGTTTACCTTTGGAAAAAAAAACACATATGTGATCTATGTGAGTTAACCTAGCTCTGCGTGATTCTATAGTTCAACTCCGGATTATGTTAGGGCATTACTTACCCTCGATAGGGTTTTCATGACTGTTCTTTGGTTATTTACTTCATGTATTTTCTTTTACACTATTTAATTTACCATTTAATTACCTGTGTATTAAAGCAATATTTCAGTTACAAAAACTAATGATGGGGCCCTGTCTTGTTTGCGAGGGTACCCATCAGCTGACGCTAGGTCTACTCTCCCATTTCCGTCATGCATAACTCAACTCTCAAACGCCAATGGCGATCTGCTTCTAAAACCATTCAAGATAAGTATTATCTTACTTTTCTTATTATTTATTTTTATTAAATTACTTATCATGGTTTACTAAATCTATTGTTTCTCTTTTGCATGTTTTTAAACAAAGTACTAGAAGCGAAATAAGGAATGCCCTCTTGCTCAGAAAGGTATTTAGGTTCTAAACTTGGCGCTTGGTCAAACACTTCCTAGATTTTTCCTATCAGTGGTAAAGGAGTCCTTGTCTAGGGTACTCCACTGTAATGAATCTATACCATGGTCTCATGGATAAACCAATTATTTGTAATTTAATTATTTTATGGAATGGACAGGTTTTAAAAGAAACCCTATTTTGAATAAGATTCAATTATTTAAAACAATTGTTGTAGCATGTATTTTGTAGACTATTGAATCTCTATTTGTATATGGACTATCAAATACATAATTGTAATTTTCTTTCATAAGGGAGGATTGTTATTCGTGTTATCTACTTTTTATAGTACGTATACAAAGACTAAAATTGTATTCTACATATATATATACATGTAAATCAACACAATTATCTTTTGTAGAAGCATGTACTCACTTGTAAATTTCTAGGACACAACAACAATTCTAACATTCTTTATGCATGATTAAACATATACATATATTACTATCTATACATGTATAACCCAATTTCATTAGCAATTAGAACTTACATTATCTTTACTATCTCTACTCAATAAGTATATTCAACATGTAAAATAATTATCACATAACCATCTCATTCATGTAAGCTAATAATCAACAAAATATTTAACAAGATAACAAGTAGAGGTACATATATGAATAAGATGTTGGGACAAAAATGGAACAACCAAGTTCCACCCAACCATAGAACATAACAACCAAATTACTTGATTCGTTCACCCCCCTACCCTGACCATGAGTCCATAAGGGCGAATTGAATTGATCCTCTTTGGCTACAGTCCTCCTTTTAGATAAGACAATTCACTTGCCTCCCACTAAATAGTGTTCATAACAACAATAAATATCCTTTCTCCAATATACTAGGCAGTGTCCTCCCTCCTCCATATGTTGTATATCATGAGCATCTTGTGTATAGGTCTTTTTCCCTCCTTGGGAATATTCACATCTTTACAAATCCCTGATTTTCAGGGGTTGCTAGTGGTCAAATTCCTCATTTTCCACTTCTAAAAATCATCCCTAAGGTAACTCAAGTATGTTCCCCACTCATGGAGTCATGGTCAGCTGTTTTTAATCTGGTTGTTCCATTTGTCTTCCAACAATTAATATATAAAAATATTTGTCTTTTACATGTGTCATAATCAAAGAGTTAGTTGGGAAAATCAAATATTTTCCCAACATTCATAAATAATTAATTACAAATAAACAAATTCCAAATTCACATTTTCCATAAATGGAAAAAAAATTCCAAATACGAATTTTCCAAAAACGGAAATTTATTCCTAAGTGCACACAAAATTTATTAATTAATTATTTTTGGGGGGATATTAAATCGTCTCCCCCTTTAGTACAACATTGTCCTCAGTGTTCATTCCTCTCTTGAAATAGGGTTGGATAATATTTCTGCAAATCTTCCTCCAAATCCCAAGTGGCCTCCTCAGGACTAAAGTGCTTCCATTGCACTTTTACTTGGGCGATGGCTCTGTTCCGTAGTATTGTTTCTTTCTTTTTTAGAATGAAAAGAGGTTCCACTTGGAACTCGCCTTCTGGTTCCACCAACACAATATTCCAATCGATGATGTGAGTAGGATCATGAATATACTGTTTCAACAAAGAAACATGAAAAACATTATGAACTTTTAAATTTCTAGGGAGTGCAAGTTGATATTCCATGGGTCCGATTAGAGCTAAGATATCGAAGGGGCCACAAAACCTAGGTGCCAATTTTGCACAGTTTCCTAGCTTCAGTGATCTTCTCCTTGCTTTGACTTTTAAATACACGTGGTCCCCAACTTGGGATTCCTGGTGTCTCCTTTTCAAATCTACATACCTTTTATGTCTGTCCTGTGCCTCTTTTAAAATATGTTGTACCTTTCTTACCATTATCACAGCTAATCAGAGTTGTACATTTTTTGTTATATAGTACTTTGAAGGGGCTCATCTTAGTGAACGTCTGATAGCCATTATTATATGCAAATTCCAATAAGTATAGGTATTCCTCCCACTTAGTTGGTATCGTTCTTGCGTACATTCGTTTTTCGACAACATAGGTATTCCAATAGAGGACGAACACCTTCAGTAACCACTCACATAACTAGATCAAATATCAACACATCGATGTTTTCACATGGTAAAACCCCTACGGGGAAACATCCACGGCCCCAGCCAATGCGACCACTTGGAGAAGTTTATTAATGCAAAGAAAAAGATTACAGAGAGATTTAACAAGAGAGTTTCTCACAATCGATCATCGAAAAATGACCCTCCATGCTCTTTAAATAGAGATCATGGACCAATCGGGTGTTAAGCGATGAATCAATGGTCATTAATATCGAGGAGAGTATGAACCGTCAGATCACTCTATGTCGGGAACATATTGTGACCGTCGGATTTCCTAACTACAAATGCATACTAATGCATACTAAAGAAACACACTTTTACCTAACGACACAATAAACCAAGTAGATCTTACTAGCTCCTAAGTGTCTAAATATCCTAACATCCCCCCTTAAGAACAACTTGGGATAAGATTGAAGGATTTACAATAGTGACACAATAGGAGAAGGAAGGAGGGATTAGAGCCTATTTCCCCTTAATGACAACTTCCTGAACTCCTAACATAGATCGAAGTTTGGAAAACTGTGCTTTTGTAAGAGACTTTGTGAAAAATTCTACAACTTGATCTTCTGTAGGGAAAAATAGCACTTCCATAACTTGATCATGAATGAGATTTATGATGAAGTGAATGTGTAGCTTGATGTGTTTATTACGTTGATGTTGAATTGGGTCTTTGGCAAGCTTGATGTCACTTTGATTTTCATACCAAAGGCTATTCGAATGCTGGTGCTGGAATCCAAACTCTGAAAGATCTGTCGAAGCCACAGGGCTTCCTGACTTGCATTTACCACTGCTTGGTACTCTGCTTCTGCTGAAGAAAGTGCAATAGCCTATTGTTTCTTATAGGCCCAAGTGATAGGTCCTGAACCAAGGCTGAAAACATAAACTGTAGTAGACTTCCAATCATCAAGGTCACCGGCCCAATCTAAAACAATGAAACCAACCAATAAATGAGTCTCTCATGAACTGTAATGTATCTCGAACTGAACTATACCATGAATATAGTGAAGTATCCTTTTTGCTTCTTTCCAATGGCTTTCATGGGGTGTTTTCATATATTGGGCAATAAGACCAACAACAAAGGAAAGATTAGGATGGGTATGAGTCAAGTATAAGAGGCTAGCAACTAACTGATGATACAGGGTGGCATCAAATTCATGAGAAGTACAGGTGGTAGAAATATTGACTCCAGACTGGAAGGGAGAAGGGGTTGGATTAGAACCATCCATGTGAAAGAAACAAAGAAGGTCACAAGCATACTTAGACTGAGAAAGAAAAACTCCTTCATTGGTTTGTAAAACTTGGAGGCCAACGAAATAGTGCAAAAAGCCTAAGTCAGTCATTTCAAATTTCTTCTTAAGGCTGGTTTTCACATGGTTTAAAAGTTTTGAGTCACTATGAGTAAGGATAAGGTCATCAACATAAAGAAAAAAGATTATAATATGGCTTCTTACTTTCGTGGTATAGACATTAGGATCAGAATGGCATCTAGAGAATCCAACGGCAATAAGAAAGCTATCCATTTTGGTATACCAAGCTCAAGGAGCTTGCTTGAGACCATAAAGAGATTACTTGAGGCGAAAAACAAGGCTAGATTCGTTCTGGACATAGCCAGAAGGTTATTCCATGTAGGTTTCTTCTTCCAAATCTTCGTGCAAGAAGGAGGATTTAACATCCATCTGATGGACCTCCCATTTGTGTGAGGAAGCAAGGGCAAGAACAAGGCAGATAGAATTCATTTTTTCTACAGGGGCAAAGGTTTCATTATAGTCAATTCCTTCAACTTGGAAAAAATTGTTGGCAACTAACCAAGCCTTGTTTCTTTCAATACTTCCATCTGATGTATACTTAGTTCTGTATACCCATTTTCATATAACAAGTTTTATTCCTTTTGGAAGAGGTACAAGACCCCGAGTATCGTTTTCCATTGAAGAACGATACTCTTCATTCATTGTTGTATCCCAATATGGATGACCTGAAGCTTCTGCAAATGTCTCTGGATCATGAGTTTTTGAAACTTCAGCCAAAAGAGAAGAGGCTCGCTGGAACTATGAACATGTTTGATGCTGATATGAAGGATCACTGACAATATCACCAACTGCTTCTCGTGTTGAATGAACCCATCTAGGAAGCAGTGGAGCTAGTGTTGGTTCAGGTTCAAAGGACTCATATGGAGGAGGGTGAGAGGGCGGAGGTGGATTTTCATCCTCACTTTCATCATCTGAAGAAGAAACTAGATCATAAGAAGGCACAAACATCGAAGATGGCTCGCAGGATGAAGAAGGCACAATTGTCGAATTAGGCTCGCAAGCCAAGAGATTTTCATCAAATTTAACATCTCATCTAATAATAATTTCATTACAATGTGATTGAAGAAGTTTGTAACCTTTGACATATTTAGAATAACCAATAAATATACACTTCTCACTTTTAGGCTGCAATGCTTTCCTTTTCTCATCAGGAATGTGAGCCCATGCTATACTACCAAATACATTGAAGTGACTTACATCTAGTTTAATTTTATTCCAAGCTTATTTCAGTGTTATATTTTTAAGATCCTTTGCGGGAGTGTGATTTACTATGTAATTTTCACAATTGATGGCTTTCGCCCAATACTTTAGACTTAATCCCTTAGATTGGATCATACAATTAGCCATTTATTTTAATGTGTGGTTCTTTCTCTCAGCAACATCATTTTGTTGTGGTGTATATGGAACAATGTGTTGCATTTGGATTCCCTTTGTAGTGTAGTAGCTTGTAAAATTATTGTTCACATATTCACCTCCATTATCTGTTCTTAACCTTTGAATTTGATGTCAAGATTGTTTTTCTACAAGGGTCTTGTAGGCCAAAAACTTGTCAAAAACTTCACTCTTGAGTTTTAAGAAGTAAACCCAAGTACGTTTGGAAAATTGATCAATGAAAGTTAAGAAATACTTTCACCCAGAAAAAGAAGGAGAAGAAAGTGGACCACACAAATCACTGTGAACAAGCTGCAAAGGACCCAAGGCGTTACAAGAGGCACATTTGTCAAAACTGTCCCGATGATGTTTGCTGAGAACACAATTGGCACAAACACCATCTCTACATGAAACAAGAGGAAGATCAGTCATCATCTGTTGATTACATAGTTGTTGCAATGAGCGATAGTTTAGATGACCAAACCGCTCATGCCAAATTTTGCTCAAGTCATCGCTATGAGCAACAAAAACTGATGACAAATCTGATGACCCAAAGTTGTCAAACTTTTACAACCTGGTAATATCATGAGAAATTCCAGTTGCAAGAACATGCTTAGGATCTTTTAGATCCTTGATTACAACTTGGTGAGGTGAAAACTCAATGGTTTTACCTTCACCTGAATGAGTGATTTGAGATACTGATAGAAGGTTATAAGAAAGACTTGGAACACATAATACATCATTGAAATGACCATTATCTACTTGAACTATTCTAGATCCTACAATACTAACAGATCTATCATCACCAACAAATATTTTATTGGTCTTACATTCATTTAGAGTAGAAAATATGGCTTTATTCTTAGCCATATGATAAGATGCTCCTGAATCAATAAGTCACTCATCATAAGAAGTAGTAGTAGTAGAATTTGAATTGAAGGCGAAACCATAAGTAGAAAGTGCATGTCCGTGAGAAGAAGAAGTAGAATCAATACTAATGTTGTGCTTCTTCATCACTTCTTATAAAGATGCCATATTCTTGAAACATTTAGACTCATCATGACCATCTTTATAACAAAATTTGCAATGTCTGTTAGTATTCTTACTTTTATATTTTTCTACTTTGTCACCAGTAGGAGATGAAGTTGTCTGAGCAGGTTTGGGACCCTTATGTTATTTGTTGTTGTAGCGAGGATGTTTCTTCTTGGGATATATGGGTTCATCTTTCTACTGGGAAACTAAGGCTTTGTTGGAGGGACATGCAGTGTTGATCACTCCAAATTGTACAAGCTTATCTTCCTCTTGAATCAAAGAAGCACAAAATGACTCAAGAGTGGGTTTTTCATAAGCTTCTTCCCCTAGAGCCTCTCTCATGGCATAAAAGTTAGATACAAACATAGAATATGCACTACCTAGATTAGAAAGAATAAGATAGATGCAATTCTCTTCCTCCATCTTTATCTTACATTCTTCACATAAAATTCTTAGTGTTTTAAACCTAGATAGATAGTCTCAAAGGCAAGAAAAATCATTTGGACTCAAGGTCAGTATTTGATTTTCTAACTGTTGTGCTCGACTAATATTGAGTTTACCAAACACAGATTCAATCATGTTCCAAGCTTCTTTGGGGTCATCAATATCTTGAAGTTGGTACCTTAAATCAGGGAAGATGGAAATTTTGATTAGTCCACATGCTTCATCATTCCTATTGTCCCACTTGGATTTCTTATCAGCATCATTGGGTGCTTTCTCCTTTCCCAAGGTAATCCAGTACAAGACTTTACTTCTTAATAAATCTTCCATATGAGATTTCCATTGGAAGCAGTTGCTGGTAAGAAAGACAATACTTGTAGAATCCATATTAAATATGCAGATAATGTGGATTTAAAAACTAAAACTGATGATCTGGATGGAAAGAGCTCGAAAAGTTATGCATTTAAAAAAAAACGACACTGAAAATGAACTTCCGATGTTAGAGTTATGCCCTTTTAAAAAAGGCACAATCGATAACCAAATGACCATGTGATTGTGTAAGTTTCTTTATGAAATGACCCACTTTTATAAAGAAAAGTGGAGATCAATTTTACAATGAAGTTACTTTATAAAAAAATAGTTGAATGCAAAATAAATAACTCTAAAATAAAATATCAAAGCTACTTATAGTGATCCACTTTTATACTTGAAGTGAAATACACTTTACAATTTTAGCATGAACTTTTTCAAAAAAGGTAACAAAAGAGAGACTTGAACTCAAGAACTCTTACTTAATAAGGCAACTTTTAACCAAATGATGTAGAAAAACATATTGTAATGTTAGAAAGGAGGATTGGGGTTGTTGTTGTTGAAGACGGCCTTGGAGAGCGTGCTAAAAAAAACTCTTTTCACACAAGAAAAAAATTTCGTTTCTCGATGACAACAAGGGTTAGATCTCGGTTAGCTTACCCGGAAGATGCATATTTTCCTATCTGTTTCTAATTTTCTAAGATTGAATAGGGAGTGGGGCAAAGAGAATACATAGATCTAAAAGAGTAGCAACCTGGAAATAAATTTAAAAAAATCGAAATAAAACCAAAATACTACCCTGCAAAAATTTAAAACAATGTGTATTCAAGCTTTATACCTCCAGATCTGAATGTAATGGTCGTATCTTGGAAAAACATAAATCTTTTCGAGTGAAACAAAAGGTGTTCCGGACTGAAACGAGGACTGAGAACGCAATGGAATAGTCTTCTCAGCCCAAAAATGTATGAAAATGACAGAAAGTGGAGATGAGACAACTCGGCTTCACAATCTCGATCTACAATAGGAGTGGTCTTCAAATAGGCTCTGATACCATGTTTGACAACACAGGTATTCCAATAGAGGAAAAATACCTTTAGTAACCACTCACACAACCAGATCAAAGATCAACACACCGATGTTTTCACATGGTAAAACCCCTACAGGGAAACATCCATGGCCCCATCCAACACGACCACTTGGAGTAGTTTATTAATGCAAAGAAGAAGATTACAAAGATATTTTAGAAGAGAGTTTCTCAGAATCGATCATCGGAAAATGAACCTCCATGCTCTTTAAATAGAGATAATGGACCAATCGTGTTTTAAGCCACAGATCAATGGTCGTTAAGATCGAGGAGAGTATGAACTGTCAGATCACTCTATGTCGGGAACATATCGTGACCGTCATATTTCCTAAATACAAATGCATACTAAAGAAACACACTAGAAAACACACTTTTACCTAACGACACAATAGACCAAGAAGATCTTACTAACTCCTAAGTGTCTAAATATCCTAACATTTGTAACATATCTTCCATAATCTGATTCGTTCGTATAGTTTTCCCATCCATTTGTGGATGGTAGCTTGTGTTGAAATTCAAGTTAGTATCCAACCCTGCAAACAATTCTTTCCAAAACATTGATGTAAATTTGACGTCTCTATCCGAAATCACCATTATAGGAATTCCATGCAATCTAAATATTTCCTTCATAAATATTTTAGTGATGTTAGTAGCTTTATAAGTAGATTTCACAGATATAAAATGTGCATACTTGTTAAGTTTATCAATCACTACCATAATCGAATCATTCTTCTTTTGAGTTTTAGGCAAACCTGTGATAAAGTTGAGTGAGATAATCTCCCACTTCCATTCTGGTATAGGTAAAGGTTGTAGCAGGCTAGATGAATGCTGATGTTCAGCCTCAACCTGTTGACAATCTATGCATTTAGATAAGTATTCATTTTTCTCACCTTTAATGTTAGGCCAATAAAACAACTTCCTTAAGGCTGTAACCATTTTCTAGTATCTCGTATGACTAGAATATGGATTTTTGTGCACTTCATCCAAAAAAACATAGTTACCAACTTAATGATAACTGTGACCTCAAAACGATAATTTTGGCCCAAAAAACCCATATTTTTGCATAAAAAACATCAAAATCAACCCCCCAAATTAAAAAATGGTGCTACCGGTAGCACCACTTTTTAAAACAGGGTCAAAAGTACAACATTTTTCAAACATGGCCTTCAAAACTTAGACAATAGCTTAGAAAAACCTTAAAATCAACACCTAGAAACAAAAAAGATGTTTTTGATTTTTTTTTTCTTTTCAAAACGTTAAATTTTGAGATTATTTGAAATTGTATTTTTATCACTTGGTACTATTAAAATCAAAACCTTAAAATCAACCATCAAATTGAAAAGTAGTACTACCGGTAGCACCCATTCTAAAATTGGGGTATTAAAATGACCAATTTTTATAATGTGGTAAAATAACTAATCATTATTGTAAACAAAATAATAAAAACAACCCTTAAATGTTTACTTTTTAAATGTTATCATCACGCAAAGCACACGGTAATACATAATGCCATGAAAATATCACAATATACTTTAAAAATTCAACTTCACTTTTTAATATTTGTTTCCTTTTAACAATAAAAAGGTAAAAACCAGTTACATTGAATGAAACATAAATAGTTTCTTAAAATTATTGTTATATTAACCGTATTAAAAACATATGAGCTAAGAAATTTTATTATATTATCCATAATAATAAAACATATCATTCATAAAACATAACAAAAGATTCATAACTTCATGTAAGATCATATGTAAGTTCAATGCTTGTTTTTAGTTACCATACAAACATCATATGGATAAAAAATTCTTAAAATGTTCCATACACTTATTTAGATCGACTCATGGTTTCTAAAATACCATCAGAGTCTACATTGCCTTTAAGTGAATGTTTTGATGAAGATGTAGATGATCCATATTCTTCTCTATTGTCGATGAATGCACCATCTTAGTCTACATGCATGCCCAAGATTTCAAATGTCAAATGCCTTTTAGATATATGACTAGGTTCAACAGACTCCCATATTGCCTTTATTTCTTGTGGAAACAACCTCTTGATAATCTTTTTTGTCTTGGAGCGAAGATTTCCCCTCTTTGTCAAATTGAAGTCGTAAACAAGTATGTCAACATCGTCTAATTTTAAGAGGTCAGTGCAACGACGAGTTGTATTTTGACCCTTTCTTTCTCTCTTTCTATTGACATGTTTCTCAACCACCATCTTTGGCTTGTAAAAACCATTGAATGGGTGTGTACTTATTGCATACCAATGCACTTCAATTGCAACAACATCAACATTTTATTTCTCAATATTTATAACCTTTCCTATCCAGAATGAATAACCATGTGGATCCTCAGTCGCTAAAAATGCAATCATGCTTCCCTCCTTAATATCTTGTATTGAACCCCTGTAAAGGTCTTCCATGGCTTCACGTTTTGCATGTGACCTTCATGAACCAAAATACATTTCTCTTTCCTCTTCTTATGTAATCTCAATAGAACCTTGAGATTCTTGAACTTCAACAATGTTTGTTTCTTTAGATTCGTTTGGCATATTTTGTGGCCAATGAAATGGAGTCCTCAACATTGTATCTTCATTTGTCGAGCTTGAAATTATGTCACTTTGACTATTGAAAAAAGACTCTCACCAAATAGAATCGGCAACATCAAAGTACTCATATTTATCCTTAATGGACTTTTTAATTTCTTCTAGGCATTATGAATAATCTACATCTCTATTACGCGTTCGTGCATTATGGATTTCAACAACGGATTGTAAAAATAATAATTTTGATGCTAAAATTGGACGATATGGAATGAACTTCAAAAATGATAAACCTAATGAAGGCCCCCATTTTGTAGTATTTGAATACTACTTTCTCCATATAAGTGTTTTCCCATCAGTTTTTTTCAAACAAAATTGATATTGGAAGATAATGTCATTACGTTGGTCAATACATTTTTTTTCACGGTTTGATCCTTGAATAAATCTTCGCATGTCAACAATTGCTTCTAATATATGAAAAATGGGCTCTGGAATGTATGCTTTCTTGATATATTCAATCAATGATGGTAGACTTCCAACATTTTTCCTCTTCAATGTTACGAAAAAACGACTGAAGATTTTATCAATATGATAATGAGTGTCTCCAACAAGAAGGAAACCAAATTTCACCTTTTGAAATATTCCCATTTCAACAAGCATTCTTAGATATCCAAACACAATTTGATTTTTATTTTCACGACTTGCGTTGTCCAATTGTAGATAGAAAACTTGAGGAATATTTTCAGACCAGTGAGTGAGCACATGATGAATTATGGTGATGGTCAGATTTGCATCATTGTGAATATTTGGAGCTGTGAAGTAAACTCTTGGATATATTTTTCCATTGAAAACCATACAACCAACCAAGTGAAACTAAATGAAATTCTCTTCCTATAAATTTTTCGGTGTACGAAAAAAATGTGGTAGAAGTGCTTTATTATGGTCCATGCCATCAATTATCATACCTAAATATTTGTTTGGAGCATCATAACACTTCTTCCGATGTTTGTAAAACTTTTGTCTTTCACTTCATTGTTGATTCCGATGATCTTGAAGTGCTTTGATTATGGAATCTGTACATGACATAAAATGGAAATATTGATCGTATGTTTTCATAGTTGATAACTATTAAATTAAAAAAAAAAAATAGCAAATACATACCTCTTTCGGACCCTTCAGATTTATCTCTTCTTGATTTAATAGTAGCACATATACTAGAAATCCCCATCCTTGACTTCTTACGAATACAAACATTGTTGAATTGTTTCTTCCATATTCTTGTAAAATATGCATATGTAATAAAACTATACTTTCCTTCAACATCTTTAACCTTTGTACAAGTTTCAGATTTCCCTCCTTTAAAAATTATATGGAATATGTATTGTGTCTCTATCTGGCATACACTCTCCATGTTTGGAAAAGAGATCACGGATCCATGAAAATGTAGTCTTTTTGAATGGCCCACTCTCTCGTCCATGATGTACCTTCGAATAAAATGATGGATCTTTTTCCAACCTTGTCTAGATTCTTCATAGACAAGTATTACCAATTGAGTGAATTTGTTTGAAATCCTTTCTGCAAAGTAAATTATTCCCAATGCGATAATCATATACTATATTGGTGGATATCATGCACCCCGTCAAATATGAATTTTGCATGCTCTTATTCATTTCCAAATATGTCTTCCTTTTATTCAAGGCATACTTGTAGTCCATGATTTTCAAACAATTCTTTTGACA
Organism: Picea engelmannii; assembly: GCA_009831015.1. Taxonomy (NCBI): domain Eukaryota; kingdom Viridiplantae; phylum Streptophyta; class Pinopsida; order Pinales; family Pinaceae; genus Picea; species Picea engelmannii. The sequence continues at coordinate 107,022 of ML777677.1, forward strand.
ACATTCACTTGAAATCAATTCTTTTATGGAAATTGATTTAGTGAGAAATTATTTCCTAGACCTTGTATAACTAGAATGCTTTGGATCGATATAAAAAGGTCTAATCTTGGTCCTAGACACAATGTTTCTCTACAATGTCTCCACTATTTCATCATCCTCACTAGAATGTTTTTCCTTATCACCACAAGGAGTATCAAGCAAAACATTGTCAGGAAACTAAACTAGAGAATGTCAATCACCTTTATTTGTTGCAAAGGAATGTTTGAGAACATCATCATCAACATAATCATTTGGAGAAAAATAATCATCAACATTATATCCACTATTGACATAATCATCTTCGCTACTTTCAAAATATTCACTTGAGTGAAAATTTCCACCATTTTGCTGAGTGCCTTGAAAACCTTCATCAGTATCTTGAAAATCCTCACTTGGAGGAAAATCAACATGAACATTGTTTCTTTTTAATATATCACTCAGGAAATCCTAACCACCAATGGCTTAATCATATTCGCTACTTTGAAACTCGCCACTTGAAAGATATTCTTCATCATCCTCATCCTCATTACTAGCTTCAATATCCTCACTTGGAGGAAAATATTCATCATCCTCATCGGTACCCTCAAAATTATCACTTTGAGGGAAATCATCAGCACCAACATTGTTTCTTTTAAATTCCTCATTCGAGAAAGACTGTCCAGCATTGTCATAATCATCATCATTGCTTTTATAGTCCCCACTTGGGGGAAATTCTTCTCCATCCTCATTCATGCCTTGGAAATCCTCACTTGGAGGAAACGCTTTATCAGTACCTTCAAAATCCTCACTAGGAGGAAAATCATAATCACCAACATTGTTGTCTTTAAATTCTCCACTCGGGGAATTTAGTCCACCATTGTCATAATCATCTTCACTACTTTTAAAATTTCCACTTGAGGGAATTTCTCCATCATTTTCATTGGTGCCTTATAAATCTTCATCGATACGTTCAAACTCTTCAATTGGAGGAAAATTCTCATCCCAATCATTTAAACGTTGATCATAGTCTCCACTTTGACCTACATTTTGATTATTTTCATTACTATTAAACTGCTCACTAGATTTATCACCATAATATTCCTCCTCTTCATAATCAGTGCCTCCAAAGTCCTCTAATTTAGGACTTTCATGCGGAACATGTTGAATAAAATTGCTTGCACCATGACCAAAATTATGACTAGATAAAAAATACGATGCCTCATTTTAATTACAAACATTCCTATGGCATTTCCTATGTAACATCCCGCTCTGGCGCACTGAGAAAACTTATTCTTTGAGGATACTTGCTCGCAAGTGATCTGGACTATTATGATATTAAAACATTTGTCCTTGATTATGATGCATTATGGTAGATGACATGATGTTTTATTACATTTGACATAGACAGGTGCTATTGACTCAGTTTTACTGAGTGTGGAGGGTTTTGGACCTTGAGGATTCAGAGGCATCGACGGAACCCCTTGGACTCTGGATTGAGTCAGGGAGTGTGCTATTGGGGTTTGATTGTTTTACTGTGATTTCAGTACATTTGATTAGATGATATGATGTGGACATGTTCTGACATGATTTTTGATGATGCAGGCTGACGATAGCTTGCCGACCAGACTCACATATGGAGTAAAGGGGCCACACATGACTACTAGAGAGGTTGAGGGAGAGGTGTGGACAACAGCCCTGCCACAGCCTACTAGCACTGACGTTGTGGCTCGAACTATAGGTTAATGATTACCTAGTTCGAGAGGACCCACGATGTCGTGAGGGCAGACTGTGATAGTCGCTCATGATGATTCTAAAGGGCGTGCAATAAGGCGGGGGCCTTATTCCTTAGAATCCCTTAGTCTCCCACAAGTTCACCTAGCGGAGTGTTGAATCCAGGGGTTATTGATGTCTATCAATCAGTCAAGGGGCAAGTAGCACCCTTGGAGCACGTGGTGCATCTTGAAGGGCACGTCGTGCAAAAGAAACACAAGAGGGGACTGGCACCCTTTGAGCATGTGGTATGTCCTAAAGGGCATGTCGCGCAAAAAGAAACACTAGATGCAAGTGGCACCCTTGGAGCACGTAGTGAGTCCTGGAGAGCATGTCGTGTTGATGATGTTAAATGAACAAACATAGATGGCCTAAGACTAATATCTCATTAAAAAATTAAAAAAAAAAACAACTTCCCTAACTAAAATGTTGCCTAGTTCAGAATTTAAGTCCTAAGTCTAAAACTTCGCTAGGGTAAAATTTTGTCTACCCTTAAGAAAAATAACTTATAAAAATAAAATAATAAATTTTAAAAAAAAAACCACTTAATTAATAGTTGTGGACTTCATAAATTTTTGGGTAAAATGAAGAGAGTAAGAACTTAATTAAAATATGTGGATATCAAAGGTAAAGAAGAAATAAATTATTTAACTTGTGAAAGTGTAAAAAGATATTAAATTAATAATAAAAGGAAAAGAGTAAATAACGCAAATGCCATTTTGGCTCTAATAAAAAGGGGAAAGAAGGGAATAATAAAAATTAGGAAACTAATGAATGGGGGAAACATAATAAGGGAAAGAGGGGAATTTATGGTAAAAAAAGTGAGGTCAACATAGTAAAGAATCTGCAATTAAGAACCTTCTAATTTGAACTAAATTAGCAACTTCATTTTAGGGAAAGTATTTAAACATGTAAGGGAATCTAGGAACACCTAGGAGTAAATTTAGGAGCAACTCTAGGTGGGTGAGGGAAATGAGACAATTTTTAATTTAAAGAAAATAATTTGTGGAGGAAAGAGGGGGATGGATGACACTTGTGCGAAGGAGAATATTTAGAAGATTTTTATTAAAACTTAATTTAAATGTGATTTAGGGAAAGATGTAAGTTCTAAAAACTCTATAAAAGAAAGGGAAGAGAAGGAAGAAGGGGATCGACTGTTAGCGTAACATTACACTGATGTATTTGTGACTTGATTGATTACTTCTGGGGAATTGGGATTTCCCAGCTCGGATAGGAGTGGTAGCTCGGCCTTGCGAGGCGAGATGGTAGCTAGACGTACCATCTGGATAGTGTGTGGCCCCTTTGTAGCTTGGGGGGCTAAGGGGGAAGCAGAGTGCCCCTAGCATTGGCTGGGAGGTATCAGTGTAGTCGAGACGGTCGGCGAGCAGGAGTTGCACGGAGCACGGGACGCCCAACAGAGAAAGCAAACAGGCAAAGGTACACTTTCGAATGAATGAAAAAAGGTTGTAGGTTTTATGATGATATATGCATGTCGATTTTGTAAGAAGATAAGATGTAAATTATTACTTCAACATTTTTAATTAGGGGATAGATGTAATTTATCAACCTGTGTTTTAAGTATTGATGGAGAATTTAGTTCCTGTGGTTGGTTTCTATTTAAATTTTTATTAAATCCTTGATAAGGGAGGTGCTTCTAGTTTTCCATCAGGAATTTGAATCGCCCTTGCTTCTGTTTTTCATACCTAAATCATCCCTTTATTCAGAGCCCCTTACAACTTCCACCTTAATCTGAAGAGGGTAGAACCTGTTTATTGGCAACGACTGTTTCCTTTCCGTAAGAAAAAGGGGAACTGGGTTCCTGACCCTTGATTTTGTTTGGTTTGAAACTACGATGACAGTAATTTACGAGAAGGCTCTTTTTTCTTTTGTTTTATGTTGAGAAATTTCAATTTTCTGTGGTTCATTGGTCAAAGTTGCTTGGTTGGCCCATTCTCCTGTCAGGATGGTTCCCAGGATACTAATGTTGCAATAAAAAAAAATATACATATATTCGTGTTGTCTTGGGAAGGGTGTTCCTCAGATGGACTTCTTCATCCTACCTTTTGACTGGTCACTTAATGTCCTGAGATGACGAAAGCGAGAAACCCTGACCTGGAAGGATCTGGCTACATCCTGTAGTGAATCCCATGGTCAATTCATGTCTAGCTTTTATGCACTGTATGTCTGTCCTAGCTGGGAGAGGAATGAGAAGTTAATGGGCCTTGGGCTCTTCCCTAACTCTAAACCTTTAATTTTTTTATGTCTGCACTACTACCTTAGTACTTCCGATTTATTTTAAGGTAACGATTTTTTTTAACTAGTTGAAAAACTCTAAATCTAGGATGGATATTGAGTTCTTGTAATTCAACGATGATTCACTCAGCCAAACCTGTAGCGTGACTTCCGAGGAGTCAAGGAGACAATTCTCTTTGTTGCGTTGTACAGACATACATTTCTACCTTGCGTGTAAGGTGAGTTTCCCTACAAGCGCTCTCATCTTACTCCATTTTCCAGCTCTCACAGAAAAAAAAAAAATTGTCCTTTAAAGTTTATCCTGTGTAATCCCTCCCTTCCGGGATCTTTGATGTTAAACTTTGGAGCGATGGTTGTGCCTGCTGGTTCCATCCACCTTTAAGGGGTTGTTTTCGTTCAAAGGTGTTATGTTGTAACTGTTGGTCTCTATCAGTGAATTCGGCATGCACGAGTTATGAATCACTAGCCATAGCGTAGATTTGGGATTAATAGAACCGACTCTTAACTCAGTGAGCTGCCAGGAAGCTCAGGAACGCAACAAGTTAGCCAGGGAGATAAAACTCAACATTCGGTTTCTGTTCCATCCCTTGTGCCCTTCACTTTACCTTCCTTTTTGTCAGACTTATCTTTGGGCAACAGGTGTAGTACTCTAGTTGAATTACAATCAATGCGGCGATTGCCTATTTTATATTTAATGGTATTAATATTATATTATAATGGTTTTGATGTTGTTTATTATCGAATTGATAACTTAGTTGGGTTGCATTGTTTAAACTGTGCTTTAATTTTTTTTTTGCTGAATTAGATTTTAAGATTATTATGGATATTAACTGGTATGGTAGAGTTATGGACCCAACTGAATAAGTAAATGATATTACTTAACCAATTGTTCCACTTGATAACAGATTATTTGGGTAAACAAACTAATTTATTTAGGATCGGGCGAAATCCTTTATCCATTCATACTAGTATTTATTTGAATGTGAAGTGTAGGTATTTTGGAAACAAAAGTGATCAATTGTAAATAGTAAAAGGGTGAGGTGAATGTGTAGAAAGATACGATGTAATGTGTTGTCATTTTATTGCAAGGTTTGGATTTTGGAATTTAATGATGTTCTCATTTTGGGAATGTTATTGTAACTCTATTGATAATGGCCACCTATAAGATATAAGGTGATTGTTAACTTATTGCAAGGTGAGTGTGATATAAATGAAATATTGTTATCATGGTTTACATCAACAATTATGTCAATGGAATATTATTATCATGGTTTACTATTATTGTTCATGGTAAAGTTAATGTAATGTAATGATTAAAGTTAATGCTAATGCTTATGGTAAGGTTAAAATTCTATATTATTTTGTTTTATGGAAATGTTAATGTAATGGTTATAGATATCTTATAAGGTGCAAGGTGGTTGTCATTTCATTTAGTTATTGTAAATGAAATGTGGTTATTTTGTAGGGTAACAATATTGAAATTTCATTATCATTGATAACAGATACAATGTAATGTCTTGAACTAAGTTCAATAAGCTAGTATGATTCAGTAAATGGGGATTTGTGATTAATTGGATTTACATTATTTTAAGGTTGAGTAACTCGCCGATTAATGGAATTTAAATGGAGTATTGGGTCTGTAATTAATGCCAATCGAGTTGTAGAAAATAATTTTTCTTAACAATGGTTGGTCTTTTTCGGAGTCCTTCTAACTTATGCATTCCATAGAGGATGGGTTGTTCATTTAATAATTGTTGTACTTGGTTTTGATATTTTAATTGCTTGGTCTGCTTGTGTCGGGCGAGATGTAGACACCTCCATGTTCCTCAGAACAGTTGCCAGCCCTGAGACCTTAAATGGTTAAAATCGATGGGAACATGGGCTTGAGCGTTTCTTATGTGTCTTGGAGGTCCTAACCATTGCAGGGTAGGACGGGCGGGTAGTCAGTCTTATTATTTTCTCGATTGAATGTTGTTCTTTGTTGGCAGATGTTTTTGTGCGTCTTACATCTTTAGGTGGATATTGTAGTTGCATGCGTCATGATTCATCGTCATGTGGTGGCACAGAGTATAATGTCTTGTTACCTTTGTACACATGCACACACACCAAAAAAAATTGCACTTGTTATAAGAGGTTGTCAGCGTAACGAGGAGGAACGTTACATCCTAGTCCCAACATAAGAGGTACGCGAAGAATTTATTGATGTCTCAAAAATACAATTTTCTTTATTTGATGAAGCCATCCATTCTCTCTCAAAACATAGAATGATATAAATTATCACCGTCCCTATGACATTATAATAACATGCATAATGAGCTTTCCTTCTAAATTCCAGCCCCCCCCAAAAAAAAACAATATAATTTCCCTCCAAAATTTTCTCCCCAAAAATCCACCCCAAAATATTCCCTCCAAAATTTCCCCCTCAAATTTTTCCCTCCAAATTTTCCCCCCAAAATTCGACCCCAAAATATTCCCTCCAAAATTTCCTCCCTCAAATTTTACCCTCCAAATTCCCCCCCCCCAATTTTTTTTAGTTATTTTCACTTAAAAATTAAAAACAAGTTTTACTCTTTTATTTTGTTATTTACATGTTAAATACAATATTTATCATTTTTATCTATTTATCCCACATTGATTAAACATATTTATGATCCATATAATTTTAGGTATATATGTAGACAATATACCTAATTTTTTTTTATCCCACATTGGTTATACTAATAGTAATTTATATCATCTGTGTTATATATAAAAAGTCTTATTTTATCTTTTTATATTGTGTTATATCTTGGGAAGTATTTGTTTGAGGATTTGGAGCAAGCTAAAAAACTGAGAAGACATCTGAGGAGAATCTAGCAAGCAAAGAGGAGAATTTAGCATTTCAAAGGTTAGTTTTTTGTTAAATTATTATATGTTTTCTACTTTTTTGTAAAAACCATAGATGTTTTCTACTTTTCTCAAAAAATCCTTAAGATTTTTTGAAAAAAAGAGGCAAAAAAACGTTAAATTTAGAAATAGTTTTTTATCTTTTTTTTTTTGTTTTTGTCTAGTTTTTTATGGTTTTTTAGGCTATATGTTACAATATATAACCTAGTTTATAGGTTATATAAAATATAACTTAGGTTATATGTTATATAACATATAACCTAGGTTATATGTTATATAACATATAACAACGTTATATGTTATATGTTAATATAATATATGCTATATGTTATATGTTAACATAACGTATAACTGTATTACAAGCATTGCCCTAGCCCTCACGGCCAAGCCATGGGCATGCCCGAGGCTTGGCCATGGGGGCTAGGGTGATGCCCGACATCGCCCCAGCCCCCCAACGACTAAGGAAAGGTCCCATGGGATGGTGCCTTAACTTCCGGGGGGGCTGGGGCGATGTCGGGCATTGTCCCAACCCCCAAGGCTTGGGTACAGTTCCTTATCCATCACCCCAGCTCCCTTGCGGCTAAAGCATAATGCCATGCCCGACATCACCCCATCCTCCCTGCGGCTAAGGTACAGTCCCATGGGACTGTGCCTTAGCCGTGGGGGTGATGGGGCAATGCCGGGCATTTCCCTATCCCCCATGGACAAGCCTCGGGCACACCCAGAGCTTGGTTGTGGGGGTTAGGGAAATGATTGTATAACATAGTTATATGTTATATTAACATATAACTTATGTTATATAACATATAACAATGTTGTTATATATTATATAACATATAACAATGTTGTTTGTTATATAACATATAACAATGTTTTTATATGTTATATAACATATAACAATATTGTTAAATGTTATATAACATATAACAATATTGTTATATGTTACATTACATATATATCTAATTAATGTTATAGTTTTTTTAGTTTTTTAGTTTTTTAGTTTTTTTACATATATATAACAATTAGTTTTTATAATCAATGTTATGTTTTTTAGTTGATTATAATGTGAAAGGCCTAATTTAGTTTTTTATCTTAATATAGGAAAATGTCAGGAAATAAATTATCTCTCAATATATTTGGATAATGACCTACAATAATAGCATCAAAAATTGCAACTGGAACCTCCATGAATGTTAGGAAACCAAATGATAGCTTAACACCCGAGATATCAAGGGCAATAAATAATGTTAGAGAGTGGAAATATGTGGAAGGTGAAAAAAAACAAGAATATTCTTGGTTTCTTAAAGACAAGCAAGGAAACAATGGGGATTATATCTATGTGTATTGTGTCGAATCAAAACATGTGCATGGAAATTATCAGGAACTTGGATTGTTACGATATATATGTTTGGTGCCAGCCACACATATTATTTATGCACTTGTCAAACAAGGGATAACTTATATCAAGGTTAGATATTGTTTCAAATTGAGCAATTATAACAAGAATACATGTTTTTTAGAATTATGTGCATCCATCGTTGATGACATTGAGAAGGGCAATGTAAGTTTTTTATTTCTATTTTTGTGTCATTTATTATTTTTAGTATCATGCTAATGTTTTAATTTTATTTAACATGAAAATGTTATATTTTATTTTTATAGAATTTTACTAGACGAATTTCACATATGTTAGCGGGGATTTAATCTACAGAGAATGATATCATGGATGTCATCAACACTTTTCATATTGAAAAGACACAATAAGGAAGGAAAAAGAAACAAAAAGAAATGGAGGTTGAACCTGCAAGAGTAGACAAAGAAGAACATGAAAGAAGAAATAAAAATTATCATTCTAGAAATCCTAAAAGGGTTACATTTGAAAATGAGGAAACTCCAAATGAAGGTTTTGTTGAGATTGATCCCAATGAGGTAACTATCACTCCTTCTCGCAAAAAGATCAAACAAGATAAACGCAAAACATCGATGGTTGATGATGAGTGTATTCCTATTGTTTATTAAGAAATTGTTGATTTAGATGAAGCAAATTTAAATCATAAGAGGAAGAAAACAAATGTTGATAATGTTCAAGAAGCCATCATTAGCTCGGAGTATTATAGTGAAAGTTCTAAAGGTAGCAAAGAAATAATAACACCAGGTGTTGATCTAGAGGATGGTATTATGAAAACAACACAAAATTCCATTCGAAATAGAATGAGGACGAAAAACTTAGTTGATGATGGGCACACATTTCAGTTGAATGTGAAACAACTTTATAAACACATAGAAGGGAAGGAAAAATATCAAATTAGAAAACCGCATCACTTGCATATTCAAAATTTGAAAGCATTGATTAGATACAATCCATATGCACATGTGGTTGACTACCTAGTTCTCGTTGACCCAATGAAAGTTCCTACGAGGGAAGAATTTGAGAGATCAAAATGTTTTGACAACAAATATTATGTGATTGGAGGAAATCATTCTGTAAAGGCTAGAAGATAATTGATGCAAGAATATCCGAATAATCTTCTTTTTGAGACAGTGAAATGCATAATTTATGCCAGTTTAACAAATTCAGAAGAAAATTTACTTGCATGGGATCATAACACAGACAATGAGTACAAAATGTCTATGACCTTCATTCAAAGGGTTAGATTTATCCACAATGCATTTTCTGAAATATGCCATGGGGAGAGATGAAATGTTGATGTTAAGTTTCAGAAGCAATGTTGCATGGAAATAGGATTCCCACTTGATGATGAAAATACAAAATAAAAATTTCACAAAGGAAGTGATATATTTAGATCTGTGGATAACTATTTTCAATTGGGATTTAAAACTAGACAGGTATGGGATTTGATAGATGATATTTTCACCCTATGGGAAAATGTTGGTATAAAGAATCAGAGAGTTAAGAAGGCTAAACCATTGATATGTGGCACAAGTAAGACAAGTACCGGCATAAAAAATATTCTCGATGATATGACTATAACACCTTGGAGATCAATACAAGGAGTAAAGGATGATAAACTTATCATAAGTATATTATCATGTGTTAGGTCGGGAGAATTGTCAATGGAAGCAATGTGTGATGAATTTAAAAATTAAGTCTTTTGAGTTATTTTTATTTATGTTAGGACAAGATAATTACTTTTTTCAGTTTAACATTATTTTTGTTTTATTTAGTCACAACATGTATATGAAAATAAAAGAGGAAATGGTCAAGATGTTGAATGAAGAAAGTTGGGATGATGTTAAACTCAACTATCCAGATTCAAGCTCTTCAATAGTATTGAAACAATTTTTTGTTGCATTCAAAAAGGTATGTTGATTTATTACATTCATATTATTCGTTTGTAAGTTAATTTATATATATATATATATATATATATATATATATATATATGTCTATTTGTTTCATTAAATATGACAAAGAAGAATGCATAAGGAGTACCTAAAACTTTCAAAAGTTTTATTCAAAAAGCTAAGTTTGAAAGAGAAAGAAGGAGACGTGTTCAAAATGTTCAACTTGATGACACCCTTGATCTCTACATTTGAAATGGGCTCGACATTGTTCAATATAAAATGATATTAGGTGATTGTGAAAAACTTGTAAGTATTGTTCCTAAAAAAGAATACTCCCTAGTTATTGCGGATATCCCTCATGGTTATAATATCCCAAACATTGAATATGATATTGATCCTTATACTTACCAAGATTTAAGTAAAGTGGTTATGGGATTTATAGAAGTTACAACATCACCATTTTGGACATTTCTAGTATTACATTTAGACACACAACAAGGATTACTACAATCAAGTTTCAAGGGGAAATAAAAGACAAGGAGACAAGTTATTTGGTAAGATATTGAAAGTGTACGTTTAGCAATTAATATTATAAAACAATTTTATTAACTCACAAGTTAATTGAAATTTCACTTATTTATGTTACAGGCACAAGCCAAATATTCAGAGCTCCAAGAAAGAATCATTTAAACATGATTTTGAGAGTATATATCTTGCAACCTGGACAAAAGTTGATTCTTATAATTCTATTCTTATCAATGCAAATGATGGAGAGGCTCCTAGTAGTATATTTGTATACAATGTTGTGGTTAGAAAGATAACATATGAGGAAAATGATTTGAAAGGAGATATAGTTAACATTTATCAAAAACCACAAGCATTAATTAATTATCTTATAGATCAATTTTCAAATGAAGGAGATTGGGTTTTAGATTTGTTCTCGGGTTCAGGCAAGAATTATAGTCTAATATTTATGAAATCATACTTCAATCTTAGATTATTTTTAATTTATCTTTTCCCAGTATCTAACTTCATTATTTATTTTTTATTTGTTGATTAGGTACGACATTAGCGTGTTTCCTACAGAAAGGAAGGAATTGCATAGCCATTGAAAGTGACCCAATACAGTGGAGTTTTATTCAACAAATAATTAATGCTATTTCAACTCTTCCAGATGAAATGCAAGAAGTTGGCTTGAGGAAAGGATATTTTAGTGAATGAAAGGTGGAAAAATTGTCAACGGAACCTCAAGTACCATTAGGAGGAATGATTGGAAAGGATCACTTTGGAGAACTTGCAGATATCAAAAAACCAATGGAAGAACAAAATGACACAATGGAAGCACAAAATGACGTCGAAGAAGATGATGATGTGTCTTTTGAGCATGATGAATTTGAGATATATGATATTGTTGATTAGTTTAAATATGTCTTTGAAGACGATGCTCAATTTTGCAAATTTTTTATGAGTTATAACTGTAATGATTTGACTTCCATATTTGAAAATAAGAATAAGGATGTATCTCTTTTTGTTTTGTGATAAATATTTTTAATATTTCTTTTTTCATTTTATTTGTATGTGAATCACTATACATTGGAAATTTTTATTAAATGTTGTCATTTTTTTACTTCAAATGTATAAAACTATGAAAGAAAATGATAATTTTTTATAAAATTTAGACTTTTTTTGCTCAATTATGTCCATAAAAATGTTTTATTTGACATGTTGTTTTAAGGAATATGTACCAAAATGTATATGTGTTTTATGATATATGTCTATAAAATGTGTATTTTTTTTTATAAATATTCAAAAGTAGTGTTATTTAACTAAAAAAAAAATTGATTTATTGAATTAAAGGTAAACAATGTGTTAAAAATGATGTTTTTCAATATATTTGAAAAGTATGGAACAATAATTAATTAAGGAGACAAAATTCTATGAAAAATCGTAACCTCAAAAAAGTAAATGGTAAAAAAAAATTTTAAGATTGAAAGAAGCATGAAAAAAGACTAAAAAAGGAGTTGAATAATATATATATATATATATATATATATATATAGATATATATTGAAAATAGATGAAAAATGAGAATTTAAAAAAATAATGTGGAAACATTATGGATCGGAAAATTTAAAATATCAAAAATCACCAAAAAATAGAGAGGGGGTGCTATCGATAACACGATTTTTAAAAACGAGGTAAAAAATTGGACCCCCCAAAAAATGAGAACTCTGTAGAGTTCTCGTTAAGTTGGTAACTATGTTAAAATTGTTAGTTTTAATTTTGTAGAATCTGGTATGTACACCTTCTTTTTGAATATTAGCAATAAATTTTTATCCAAACTTAGATCTTTTCTATCCAAATTTTATGCATTTCCTTGTAAATATGCTATTGTTTTGATGTATTTTTCGTTGTCAAAACTTGCAGATTTTATTCTTTTTTCAATGTCATTTTCTTCTCTGCTAATACTTATCTCAAAAAGTCCAGTAGTTATCCTACTTAAGGCATTTGCTAATTTGTTTTCCTTACCCTTGATGTGTCTTACTTCGAAATCGAATTCACTCAAGAAAGATAGCCACCTTTCTTGCCTTGCGTTAAGATCTGGTTCATTGAATAAGAATTTCACACCACTATTATCGGTTAGCAACATAAATTTTCTGCCCATTAAATAGTGTCGCCACATTTTTAGTGCATGAATTACAACTACTAATTCCAAGTCGTGTGTGGCGTAGTTTCGTTCATGCTCTTTTAGTTTATGTGACTTGCAACAGATAACGTGCCCTTCTTAAGTTAGGACACCTCCCAAGACTTCTTTGATTGCATCTACGCAGACTGTAAATTCTTTGTCAAGGTCTGCTACCCTTAAAATAGGTGTTTTAGTTAACAGTTCTTTCAGCTTGTTAAAGTTGTACTGATATTTCTGTGTCCAAGTAAACCTTATTCTCTTTTTCTGTAGGGATGTGATTGGGTATGCAATCTTTGAGAACCTTTCGATAAATTTGCGGTAGTAACCGGTAATTCCCATAAATGACCCAATGTCAGCCACATCTTTGGGATAGGCCATTCCATGATGGCTCTTATCTTCTCTCGGTCAACTACAATTCCTTCTTCGGATATTACATGTCCTAAGTACTTTATCCTCTTTTCGTAGAAGTCGCATTTGTCAAATTTTGCATGAAAATTGTGTTTCATTAAGGTTTGGAATACTATTTTTAGACGTTCTTCGTGTTCTCCTTCAATTTTTGAATAAACTAAAATGTCGTCAATAAATACCAAAACAAATTTATGCAAATATTGACTGAATATGTTATTCATCAAACACATAAATGTTGTTCGTGTGTTAGTAAGACCAAATGGAATAAAAACAAACTCATAATTTACGTACCTCATTCTAAAAGTTGTTTTAGTTATATCTTCATCATTTATTCTGACTTGGTGATAACCAGACCTTAAATCTAACTTAAAGAAAATCTTTATTCCTCCCACTTGGTCAAACAAGTCATTAATTATGGGTAGAGGATACTTGTTCTTAATAGTCATCTTGTTTAACTGTCGATAATCAATACATAATATTAAATTCCCATATTTCTTTTTAACAAAAAGGACCGGTGCTCCCCAAGGCGACACACTTGGTCTGATGTATTCTTTGTCCAACAGTTCTTGTAGCTGAATTTTCAGCTCTGTCAATTCGGGTAAACTCATCCTATAAGGTTTCTTAATAAATATCAGGGTTGATCCAAGCAGTAGATCGATAGACAAATCTATCTCTCTTCTTGGAGGCAGTTCTGGTATTTCATCCACAAGAAAATCTCTAAACTCATGTATGATGGTAAGGTATTCTATATTGGGTTTCTCTTCCTTTTCTAACAGATTGGTTACTTGAATAGCATAAATTTGACAACCTTTGTTCATGCATTTCTTAAACTGCATCTTTGAAATATGCCTAACCAAAACTGGTTTTATGATACCTTGTATTGTTCTAATTGTGTTTTTTTTGTCTCTATAAGTAAGCGACTTTTCATAACAATTCAAAATTACTTTATGTTTCTCTAACCAGTCCATTCCAATGATTATATAATAAGATCCCAATGGTAAAATATTCAGATTTAACTTTGTATTTTGGCCATCTAAATTGAGTTCACAATCGGAAATGAAATTCGTTACCATTCTCTTAGTCCTTTTTGCTAGCTGTACTAACCATGATTTAGTATGCTTTAATTTATTAAGCTTGTTTCAATCAAATAAACTAGGAGTAACATAACTCAGACTAGATCGTGGGTCAATTGGAATAGAAATACAATTATTATTAACTTTACCTTCAACCTCCACTATAGTGGAATGATGATCATCTTGTCGGCCATCCACAGTTGCATTAATTATGTGTATGCTTCTGCCCACATATCCTATTGTAGAGGCCTCTTGCAGGTTATGAACTGTGGTCCTTGCCACAGAAGTTAAACGTGGACAGTTCCCCCTTAAGTGAGGTTCTCCACACTCCCATCATTTTAGTGGTTCTATGGGGCCGTCCGCAAATTTATTGGCTCCAAGATTAAATGATCTACCTCCCTCATGGGTATTATGGTTGTTAGAATGAAAATATTTCATTTGGAAGCTCTTTTCCATATTTCGGAAAGGGGTTGGGTTGAATCCTTCTTCCCTTGATTCATTATGTCTTGTTTCTTATCCTTCCATGATCTGGGAAATTCATACCTCTATTTGTACTGATCATAGCACATCCGGGCCTTTCTAATAATTCAAGCTTAGGAATCCTTGTATTTTTACTTTGTCTTCCTTGATGTATGACACAAATCTTGATAATTCAAGAAATTGGTTTATCAGGTCGTCCATGGTCATTTGTCCGAGTCAGCTCATAAATTATTTAGTCTTTCTTTCATAATAGATTTCTGATAAATATTGTTTATTGAATTATTTGTTGAATTCTAACCATTCCATCTATTTCTCTTTTAAACCCTTGGACAATTTCAGGTCTTGCCACCAGATACTCGATTTTCCTTTCAGGTTATAAATGGTCATTCAGAATTTCATGTTACTTGATGCAGGAGCATCCACAACCCATCAAGCGAGCCAGCGCGTGGAGAGAGAGACAGCTGGACAAGCCAGCAAATCACTTTTTGAATATTACCTTGATAATGGTTGCGCCAAACATTAATGTGTTGATGTGATGAAGCTCACTTGTACATTGTAACGAACCTTGAGCAGATAAGCTCTCGTCCTTAGGTAGATGAGGCATTTATTTAGATTTAATGCAAGTAGATAAACTAATTAAGTCTAGATTAGACAGTTTTGGCTTTCGAGAGGGAAAACGGAATATAGGCACCCTCCTTTGTATTGTTGTAATTCATTCAGATAATTGAGATTATTTGAAGCAACATTTGCATTCAGGAGCAACGGAGAGCAAAGCAGAGAACTGGTGAAAAATCCCCATGTACAGATATTGAATTAATAGGAAAGCTTTGATTCAATTCCATGGTTGTGATTATCCTCTGTGTATTGTTGATATTATGTTGTTGCTTACTTGCTTCTTGTTATGCTTTCATTGTATATGCTACATATGTAATTTCATGGCAGATTAGGAATCTGGGAGAGAGACGAGACTGAGTCTCCATTGTTTCTTTGACTGAGCCGGGAGATTCCTGCATAGAGTGCAGTTGAATTCCTCTGCATAGAGTGCGTTGAGGAGGCCAGGTAGTTGAACTCGTGTTCTCATCTAGCCAGAGTTGTGTTGGTTTATTCAGACCGTGCAGGTTTGATTGAAGACTCAGAGGCAAGCCTGGGAAGAGGAGAACAGGAAAGCCTTGATTCAATTCCATGGATGTGTTTATTCTCTGTGTGTTGTTGGCATTATGCCTTTGCATATTTGCTTCTTGTTACATATTTCTTTCATATGCTGCGTATGTGATTTTATGGAAGAATTGAAATCTGAGTGTCTGAGTGGAAGTGGGTGGAAGACAGAACGGAGAAGTCACCAGTTGCGAGGAATAGTCGTAGGTTGGCGAACCATCTCGTGGAGAGACACTCCTTGTTCGAAGGTGCAGCAAGGATAAAGGGGACGTGAAGTCTACAAAGCGAACAAAAGAAAGTTTGAAGGTTGGACGAAAAGTAGAAGCGTAGAAATAATCACGAGGAGCGTGACTCAAGGTCATGGATTAGGCGTTTCAGGAGCTCATTAAGTAAAGCTCTTGATTCACGTAGAGGAGATCCCGGAATCGCGAGAAGCGAAGTCTCGGCAGTTTTGCGCATAGTCAAGTTGACACGGCGAGAGATCTCGGGATATCGGGTCTTGGGAATTGAAGGGTCAAGAGATTGGTCTCGCGAGGGGCGAGGAAGCGAGAGGCGAGATAGCAAGTTATCGGCATCTCGGTGTTTCGGATCTTGGGAGTTGGGACCCCGAAAGTATAGTGACACGAGTCGTGATAGCGCGAGGTCCCGATACGCTGAAGGAAGGTCAACGTTGACCAGAGACCTCGGTTCTCGGGGATACGAGGGTCTAATATTCAATTTTTGAACTCACGAAGTTGCGAGGACCGATCGTTCGATAATCAAGGAAGGGAGGATCATGCAGGTAAAGAGTCACTGTGGGTACGAAGGATTCCCGGAAGGGGAATAGAAGAACCTTTGCGTTCTTCGAGACGAGAGAAGAGAAGGTCCTGGTGAGAGTGGCTGTTCGTCGAGGAACGGTAGCACTCAAGTGGTATCAGAGTGGGTGTATCTTTGTTTTCTTTTGTAGCAGGGACAGAGATTCACCATGCCGCCGAAACGGGAAAGGCAGTCACCTGATCATGAAGACAGGGATACACGAAGAAGGGGTAGACAAGAAGGGAAACGAGAGATAGAAAGACAGATGCGAGATCTCCGAGCAAGGCTCGAGGAGATGGAAACCGCGCAGAGACGTGGAGTCGGCGCAGGAGAATTCAGCGATTCCGAGGTGGAAGAGGAAGCTGGACACGATGCTGAAGAAGTCACGGCAGAGGACGCATCAACAGAAAGGCTGATCAGATCCATTTTGAGGATGAGCTCGAAGACGAAGATGGACATTCCCATCTATGAGGGAAGTCTAAATGCAGAAGAGTTTCTAGACTGGATCCGAGTACTCAATACCTACTTCGATTACGAAGACATCGAAGAGGACAAGAAGATAAGACATGTTGTCACGAAGTTGAAGGGACATGCAGCCTTATGGTGGGACGAATTGCAGGCGGATAGGCGCTGCAAAGGGAAACAAAAGATAAAGAGATGGGATCGGATGATCGCCAAGATGAAGGTGAAGTTCATTCCGAAAGACTACCAGATCACACTGTTCAGGCGCATACAAAACCTGAGACAGAAGTTGATGAGGGTGAAAGAGTACACCGAGGAATTTTACAGGCTCAACATTCGGGCTGGTCATCGGGAGAGTGATGAAAAAAAGGTGGCAAGATACCTGAATGGATTGAGATATCAAATTCAGGATGAGCTGAGCATGCTGACCATCCACACAGTTGAGGATGCGTACCAGATGGCTCTGAAAGCCGAAGAGAAGCTGAGCCGCAAGCAAGGACAACGAGGGCGAGGCAGGAGTCAGCCCAAAGGCAAGGCAGTTGCCCAAGAAAGAACTCAGAATCGTAAGGAGGAATGGAAGAAGCCTCAGGGTAGAGTTGAGAGAGGTGGTACCTCACAGCAAAGGCAGCCACAACCAGAACAAAGGAAGCAATATACTGAACCGAGGAGGAAGCATACTGAGCAGGGTGGCGGATATGTTGACGCCAATGTAATTCCTCGTACCCGAGGTAGAGGAAGAGGCATAGGAGGAGTTATCACCTATTTTACATGTGGGAAAGACGGACACAAAGCCGTGGATTGTCCAGATAGGAAAATGGACAGAGGAAAGGCTCACATCACAGAGGCGCAGAGGCGTGATGCTGAGAGCGAAGATGCAGACAGCGGAAGGTCGCTTGGGATGCATAAGATTCTTTTGACACCTGAGAAAGAGGTGGAAATCTCAGTGCAGCAGAGCAGACTGTTCAGGACGGCTTGTACAACCAAGGACAGAAAGTGCAAGGTCATAGTTGACAGTGGGAGCACTGACAATCTAGTTTCGACCGAGATGGTGGAAAAACTGGAGCTGGAAACAACTAAGCACCCGAGTCCATATAAAGTCTCGTGGTTACAGAAAGGACATCGAGTAAGTGTCAATAAACAATGCTTAGTTAAATTTAAAATTGGGAATTATCATGATGAGATTCTGTGTGATGTCATTCCCATGGACGTATGTCACATACTGCTGGGTAGACCATGGCAGTATGATAGAAATGTTGTTCATGATGGAAGGATGAACACATACACCTTGGAGAAGGATGGGAGAACCCATAGACTGCTTCCGATAAAAGATAAAGAAGTGAAGCCGGAAGTGAGCAGTGCAATACTTCTCATGAGTGGGAAAGAACTTCTCACAGAGTTGGAGAAGAATGAAGATCCACAATTCTTTGTTGTCAGGAAACCAAGAATTGTCCTGACAAGCACAAGAGTGGACAACTTTCTAGAAGAGGTTCAAGAACTGCTGGGAGAATTCGCTGACATCATCGTGGATGAACTACCTCGTTCATTGCCACCGATGCGGAGTGTGAGTCACCACATTGACCTCATACCTAGAGAAAGTTTTCCAAACAAGGAAGCGTATAGATTGACACCTCAAGAGAACGAGGAGGTCAAGAGGCAGGTACAGGATCTGCAGGACAAAGGACTGGTGAGAGAAAGTCTTAGTCCATGTGTCGTTCCAACGGTACTGAGTCCGAAGAAGGATGGAGGATGGAGAATGTGTACAGACTCCAGGGCGATAAATAAAATCACCATCAGGTACAGATTTCCACTGCCAAGAATGGATGACTTGATGGATTGCCTAAGTGGGGCAAATTATTTTTCGAAGATAGATCTCAAGAGCGGATATCATCAGATCCGGATGAGAGAGGGAGATGAATGGAAGACAACATTCAAGACAAACGAGGGTTTGTACGAATGGTTGGTCATGCCGTTTGGGTTGACAAACGCGCCAATCACTTTTATGAGGCTGATGAATGAAGTCCTGCGGGAATTCACTGGCAAATTTGTGGTCGTATACCTGGATGACATACTGATATTCAGCAAGACAAAGGTTGAACACTTGAGGCATTTATCCATAGTGATGAAAAGGCTACAGCAGGAGAAGTTGCTGATCAATTTGAAGAAATGCTCGTTCATGCAGACAGAACTCATTTATTTGGGTTTTGTAATCTCGACAAATGAATTGAAGATGGATCCTGAGAAGGTTGAAGTAATCATGAATTGGCCATCGCCGAGGAACATTTTCGAGGTAAGGATTTTTCATGGATTGGCTAGTTTCTACAGGAAATTCATTCGAAATTTCAGTGGAATTAGTGCAGCAATGATGGACACAGTGAAGAAGCGGCATAATGTTTTTCATTGGACAGTCGAGGCTGAGAAGAGCTTCAATCTGTTGAAGCGAAAGATTATAGAGCAGCCAATTCTGGTGCTGCCAGATTTTCAAAAGACCTTCCAAGTGAAGTGTGATGCTAGTGGATATGTTGTTGGAGGGGTCTTGAGTCAGGATGACAGACCTGTTGCATACTACAGCGAGAAGCTGGATGATGCAAAGCTGAAGTACTTCACATATGACAAAGAGTTCTATGCCATCATACAGGCATTGAAAAAGTGGAGGCATTACTTGATACCCAAGGAATTCATTTTGTACAGTGATAATCATGCATTGCAGTTCGTGAGTCAACATGAGAAGTTGAACCAGAAGCATGTGAAGTGGGTAGAGTATATGCAGAATTTCACATTTGTGATAAAGCACATTTCAGGAACTGCTAACAAAGTAGCTGATGCCTTGAGCAGGAAATGTTTGCTGTTGCAGGAGTTCAGAGTCAAAACCTTGGGTTTTGAAAATTTAAAGGATATGTATGCAGGTGATGCAGATTTTGCAGAAGCATACGAGGCAGCCGAGAATCCAGTTCTCAGGGATCGGAGTCTGTGGCTAGAATATATGATCCAGGAGGGATTGCTATTCAGAGGCAATCAGTTGTGCATTCCAGATTGCTCCATGAGGGAGAATTTGGTGAAGGAAAAACAGAGCGATGGCTTAGCAGGTCATTTCGGACATGACAAAACGTTCGCCAAGCTGAGCGAATCGTATTTTTGGCCGGGGATGCGCACTGATGTCAAACGGTTTGTTGACAGGTGCCGGATATGTCAACATGCGAAGGGCCGAAAGAAAAACACAGGGTTCTATCAGCCATTGCCCATACCCGAGAGGCCACGGGAAGCCATCAGTATGGATTTTGTGTTGGGTTTGCCGAGAACGCAGCGAGGAGTTGATTCCATATTTGTGGTGGTGGACAGGTTTTCCAAGATGGCACATTGTATTCCGTGTCATAAGACCAGCGATGCGACCGACATCGCGAATTTGTTTTTCAAAGAGATTGTCCGATTGCATGGATTGCCAAGAAGCATAGTCTCGGATCGGGACACAAAGTTCATAGGTCATTTTTGGAGGACGCTATGGAGGAAGTTGGGGACTGACTTAGCATTCAGTTCTGCATACCATCCGTAGAAAGATGGACAGACAGAAGTGGTTAATAGAAGCCTGGGAGATCTATTGAGGAGTCTGGTGACGGAGCATCACAGCAGCTGGGATCAGATCCTACCACAGGCAGATATCACGTACAACGATTCGGTGAATCAGAGTACAGGTAAGAGTCCGTTCCAAATTTTGTATGGGACAAACCGAGGGGAGTTTCTGAACTCAGGGAGTCAGAACAAGCTGAAACTAGCAGCACGAGTGCGGAAAGATTCGCTGAGGCGATGCAGGAACTTCACACGCAGGTGAAGCAACGATTGCATAAATCGAACCCAGAATATAAGCGCAGAGCCGACCAGAGGAAGAGACAACTTCAGTTTGAAGTTGGGGACATGGTTCTGGCACACTTAAGGAAAGAAAGGTTCCCAAGGGGAACATATAACAAGCTCAAGATGAAGAAAATCGGGCCATGCAGAGTCCTGAGGAAGTTTGGGGAGAATGCATATGAGCTTGAGTTGCCAGAGGGCATCGGGATATCTCCGATTTTCAATATTTCGGACTTATACCCATACAGGGCCAAGGATGCAGAAACTGGAACTGATGAACTAGTGATCCAGTGGCAGAAACAATTGCCAGTTGCACATAAGCCGCAGATGGAGTGCATATTGGATAAAACAATAGGCTGGAAGACCAGGAGAAAGCATCCACAACCCATCAAGCGAGCCAGCATGTGGAGAGAGAGACAGCTGGACAAGCCAGCAAATCACTTTTTGAATATTACCTTGATAATGGTTGCGCCAAACATTAATGTGTTGATGTGATGAAGCGCACTTGTACATTGTAACGGACCTTGAGCAGATAAGCTCTCGTCCTTAGGTAGCTGAGGCATTTATTTAGATTTAATGCAAGTAGATAAACTAATTAAGTCTAGATTAGACAGTTTTGGCTTTCGAGAGGGAAAACGGAATATAGGCACCCTCCTTTGTATTGTTGTAATTCATTCAGATAATTGAGATTATTCGAAGCAACATTTGCATTCAGGAGCAACGGAGAGCAAAGCAGAGAACTGGTGAAAAATCCCCATGTACAGATATTGAATTAATAGGAAAGCTTTGATTCAATTCCATGGCTTTGATTATCCTCTGTGTATTGTTGATATTATGCTGTTGCTTACTTGCTTCTTGTTATGCTTTCATTGTATATGCTGCATATGTAATTTCATGGCAGATTAGGAATCTGGGAGATAGACGAGACTGAGTCTCCATTGTTTCTTTGACTGAGCCGGGAGATTCCTGCATAGAGTGCAGTTGAATTCCTCCACATAAAGTGCGTTGAGGAGGCCAGGCAGTTGAACTCGTGTTCTCATCTACCCAGAGTTGTGTTGGTTTATTCGGACCGTGCAGGTTTGATTGAAGACTCAGAGGCAAGCCTGGGAAGAGGAGAACAGGAAAGCCTTGATTCAATTCCATGGATGTGTTTATTCTCTGTGTGTTTTTGGCATTATGCCTTTGCATATTTGCTTCTTGTTACATATTTCTTTCATATGCTGCGTATGTGATTTTATGGAAGAATTGAAATCTGAGTGTCTGAGTGGAAGTGGGTGGAAGACAGAACGGAGAAGTCACCAGTCGCGAGGAATAGTCGTAGGTTAGCGAACCATCTCGTGGAGAGACATTCCTTGTTCGAAGGTGCAGCAAGGATAAAGGGGACGTGAAGTCTACAGAGTGAACAGGAGAAAGTTCGAAGGTTGGACGAAAAACAGAAGCGTCGAAAGAATCACGAGGAGCGCGACTCAAGGTTGTGGATTAGGCATTTCGGGAGCTCGTTAAGTAAAGCTCTTGATTCACGTAGAGGAGATCACGGAATCGGGAGAAGCGAAGTCTCGGCAGTTTCGCGCATAGTCAAGTTGACACGGCGAGAGATCTTGGGATATCGGGTCTCGGGAATTGAAGGGTCGAGAGATTGGTCTCGCGAGGGGCGAGGAAGCGAGAGGCGAGATAGCAAGTTATCGGCATCTCGGTGTTTCGGATCTCGGGAGTTGGGACCCCGAAAGTATAGTGACGCGAGTCGCGATAGCGCGAGGTCCCGATACGCCGAAGGAAGGTCAACGTTGACCAGAGACCTCGGGTCTCGGGGATCCGAGGGTCTAATATTCAGTTGTTGAACTCGCGAAGTTGCGAGGACCGATCCTCCGATAATCAAGGAAGGGAGGATCGCGCGGGTAAAGAGTCACTGTGGGTACGAAGGATTCCCGCAAGGGGAACAAAATAACCTTTGCGTTCTTCGAGCCGAGAGAAGAGAAGGTCCTGGTGAGAGCGGTTGTTCGCCGAGGAACGGTTGCACTCATTACTAGAATAATTATAAATCAAGAAATACTTCTTTATATCCAGTAACCATGCTTCAGCCTCCTCCCCTATCCTAGACTCTCCGTTAAAGGTGGATGGTTTGATCTTCTTGAATTCATCTTCCAAGTGATCCACTTTTTTTCTTTTCCTTCCCATGACTGTTTTGTTTTCTGCTACTAGTGTGCCTTCGGAATAACTGTTCTCATTTTTTGTTTCAGGACCAAAATTTTTAGAGTCTCTTTTGTTGACTTCTTCTTCCTTTTCATTGTATTTTGGGATCTTCTTTGTTAGTATGTTGCACAACAACACTTCATTTATTTCCTGCTGGTCTTCGTGTGCCTTTTTCAGTTTCTCATCATCTGCCTTGAAAACTTGCAGTTCCATGATAAGGTTCCTCATTGTTTCCAGAACCTAGGTGGATGAACTTCCTTCACTGTTGTGTTTAGGTTCTTTAGGAGGTCCTTGATCATGATTCTCTTTAAGTATGATCTCCTCTTCGTTATGTGCTTCCATTATCACAAAAAAACAAAACTAAAATTGTTTGTAACAATAAGCATTTTTGTTAGTTTTTCCTTTAACAGAAATAAAATGTACTAAACTAACATTGACCTTTCCCTAAGGTCCAAGTGTTGTAACCTTCACCTTTGATACCATATGTAATGTACCACAAATTTACCAAAATAAAAATAATTTTGTTAGGGACATTAAATCTCTTTTCATCTTCAATATTTGTTTCAAAATATAACTTTAATATATGTAGGGTATTTTTGCTCGCTACTATTGACTTTTGAAAACTTACACTTATCATTTTCTTGAAACAATTGTAATATCATGTAGAATAATTTTATCTCAGAAATTACTTTATGTTATACAACAATCATATGGCGTGATAATTAAGGGATAATTTGACTATTCCCTAGTCTACCCATGAAGCTTAATGTTTATCCATTAAGATACACACTCACCTATGTTATTATGCGTGAATAGATAAGTCTCCTAGTTGACAACATACATGTTCAAAGGTAAATGTATAAATAGTTTAGTACCTAAAGTATTACAATCCCAATCTAGTGTTACCATCATACTTGTGCTAATACACTACATTATACATTATAGGGATCCTACACATAATTCGATCCATAGTATAAGTGTTTCTCTTATCCTATATATCGCAGGTCTTGTCTATCGGATAACTTCACTTCTTAACATGTATGTGGCGACAATTCATCTATTATAATGTGCCAGTGTTTAATACTCCAACCATTATTACAATAGGAATAGAAAATGGTTAACGATTGTTATTGTTATGAAGCTCCCAACGATACAAGTCACTAATACTGAGTTCGTTTCGCAAGTCGGAACCAAAACGTAAGACCCTTAACTAAACGAGAGAAGGACGTGACTAATATATACAGTCATATCCCTAATTGACTGGTATCAACTCCACAATAAATATGTATGAAGTTAGATTGAAGGGATGTCAATCGATACTTAAAACCCTAACTAAACCATTTATGGCTATCGATGAATGTACCTCCCTGGAACTATCGCTTGACCCCCACACCCAAAGCAATTCGACCACCTCCATCGTTTCACATGGAAATGTACTATTGCGTAGCCCTCACTATACTCCTCTGACGAGGCTCGAGGTAACTCATTGTAACGGTTTACTCTAGGAACGTAGAGGGTTTTTTCTCTACGCATTTCATTTCTATGTTAACTCGTTGACGAGAATGGATAACCCAGTCCTGAAGAACAATATGATGGGAGAGGCTAAAGGTGGTTATGGTTCCCTTACTACATGTGAAAGGTAACCCTCACATCCTGTAACTAAGGCATAGACCAAGTTTGGCACTACAATAGATTGATTCTTCTATAAGGATTTCATCTTGGTCGGCTCCTATGGGTTTTACAATTCTCAGATTAGGGTCTATAAGGCTCTTTTATATGTTAGATGTTTCCCGGCTGTCTCGCTCTATTATTTCACCTCCTCCCATAAAAATTTTTGTAATACTAAGCCACTATTCAGTCTTAATGGTTTTTTCGTTTGTCCTTGTGGAGTTACCCCATAAATATGCAACCTCCTCTTGTGAGAGATACCCTACCATTGTATTATGTAAATCCATTCTGTAGTTGACTGGTGACACCCTTAAGATGACAAAGTTATTTGTGATCATAAGCATATAAGTTAAGTTGTGTAGTTCTTTTCACACGTTGTGGTTTTCACCTTACCCACCAGTGGGACTTGTTCCTTCTCGGCGTGAACTTAATGTAAAATCATATTGGAAAAACCCTTTCAGTGTCTCATGGACGTGAGACATTAGTTTCATATTCTCTTGATTAAAAAAATCATCAAAATCACATGCACTTTAAAACATTTAGTTAGTTATTCAGGTTGTTATGCCTAGTTCGTGTCCTATGCATGAATTAAACTTAGAACCACATGCATCACGTGTTACCATTTAGTTTTTCTCCAAAATTGTCCATTGGGTAAGATTTAATCTTATGTCTGTAAAATTCCCTTGGTGGAATGTTGTAATGGTAATAATTCCTTGTTTAATTGTTCTGTATATTCATCTTTGTGTTTTGTGCAACATAGGCATACGTATCCCCTGCATTAGCGACCCTATGTCCGAGAAGTTTGTGTTTACTCCCAGATTAATTTAGATTTTACTGTGTTTAAAAAACATCCATTCGTAAATACTTTCCATAATGGATAGGGTAAAAGAGTATTCGCTAACTATATGTTGTATATTTCTTTACCTTTCAAAGTCTTATTATGGTGGATGAAATCGTATTATGAGGGGGAAATAAATCTAAGTTCCCCATTCTCTGTATATGAAAAATGTTGTATACCTGTATTGAAATCATAGATGCTCTCGTGATATTTTAGACTGAATTCCTTTACATTTCAAGTGTCTTACTCAGCGTCTGGAACATCGTAACCTACGTTTTGTGTATATGCAAAGTACTGTGTGCCTTTTATGGATATTTGGGAATTTGTGAAACTTCTCGGTCACTGGACTTGTCTATATTCTTCCCACTGTACAATTTATAAACCGTAATATATTTTTATTTACAATTTATACATTTCTTCATTTGTGGTTCTAAAACGTAGTCCAAACGCTCTGATAAAAATGAGAGCATGGTTTACCTTTGAAAAAAAAAACACATCTGTGATCTGTGTGAGTTAACCTAGCTCTGCGTGATTCTATAGTTCAACTCTGGATTATGTTAGGGCATTACTTACCCTCCGTAAATTTTTCACGACTATACTCTGGTTATTTTCTTCGTGTATTTTCTTTTACACTGTTCAATTTACGATTTAATTACATCTGTATTAAAGAATTATTTCAGTTACAAAAACTAATGATGGGGCCATCTCTTGTTTGTGAGGGTACCCATCAACCGACCCTGGGTCCACTCTCCCCTTTGCATCATGCATAACTCAACTCTCAAATGCCAATAACAGTTTTCTTCTAAAACCATTCAAGCTAAGTATTATCTTAATTTACTTATTATTTCTTTTTATTAATTTAATTATCACGATTTACTAAATCTATCATTTCTCTTTTGCAAGTTTTTAAGTAAAGCTTTGGAAGAAAAATAAGGAACACTCTCTCGCTCATAAAGGTATACAGGTTTTGAACTTGGCGCTTGGTCACAAAATTCCTAGATTTTTCCTATCAGTGGTAAAGTAGTCCTTTTCTAGGGTACTCCACTGTAATGAATATGTACCACTGTAATTTAATTCTTTAATGGAATGTACAGGCTGTAAAAGAAACCACATTTTGAATTAGATTCAATCACATAAAATAGTTGTTGTAGCATGTATTTTGTAGACTATTGAATCTCTATTTGTATATGGATTATCACATACATAAATGTAATTTTATTTCATAAGGGAGGGATGTTATTCACATTTTCTACTTTTTATAGTACCTATACAAACACTGAAATTGTATTTTTCATATATATATATATATATATACACAGTTATCTTCTATAGAAGCATGTACGCACTTGTAAATTTCCAGAACACAACAACAATTCTAACATTCTTTATGCCTGATTAAACATATACATATATTATTATCTATACATATATAACCTAATTTCATTAGAAATTAGAACTTACATTAGTTTTACTATTTCTAATCAGTGAGTATATTCAACATGCGAGTCCTCCTTTCATATCAGAAAATTCTCTTGCCTCCGACTAAACAATGTTCATAACAACAAGACCATATGTTGTATATCATGACCATCTTGTGCCTAGGTCTTTTTCCCTCCATGGAAATTTTTGCAACTTTACAAATCCCTGATTTTTAGGAGCTTCTAGTGGTCAAATTCCTCATTTTCCACTTGTAAAAATTATCTTTGAGGTAACTCAAGTTTGTTCGCCACTCATGGAGTGATGGTCACAACCTGACTGTTCCATTTGTTTTCCAGCAATTAATATATAAAAGGATTTGTCTTTTACATGTGTCACAATCAAATAGTTAGTCGGGCAAACCAAATCTTTTCCCAATAGTCATAAATAATTAATTACAAATAAACAAATTCCAAATTTAGATTTTCCATAAATGACAAAAATTTTCCAAATACGAATTTGCCGAAAACAAAAACTTATTCCTAAGTGCACAAAGACTTTAATAATTAATTTTTTTTGGGGGATATTACAAATCAATCATACATTAAAATTGTTTTAAATGCGCAAGAAAATCTAAGTACTCAATCAATCATACATTGCATTAAATACACGACGCAATAAAATTTTACCACAACCATACATCAATTTGATAGGTTTTATAACCACCATTGAAGCATTTCATCTATAGTCCAACTATAAACAACAGCTATCAAGATGATCGACGTATTTCCAACCTTCATCATTACATCAATAGTCCATTTATAATAGCATTTTATATATGATTGACGTATGTCGCAATTATAAACATTCCATCGACATTATTCCATGGCTCAATGAGATCTAATTACTAATTATTTACACATAATAGCACAACAGTAATGGCGTGATAGTTTTTGTTACTAATATTTCATTATTTTTAAATTGTCACAACAAGAATGAAGGAATTATACATCTATCTCATAACTGTTACACATAATAGCACAACAGTAATGGCGTGATAGTTTTTGTTACTAATATTTCATTATGTTTAAATTGTCACAACAAGAATGAAGGAATTATACATCTATCTCATAACTGTTTTTAGAAAGAATTTCTTGGTGCAAAAATACAAGTTTTGAAGACGACATTGAAAAGAAGGATGGTAAACATTTTATGAAATTGAACTTTTCTCATTGTTCGTCACCACCATTTGGCCATGTAATCTTTTCCAAAATGGCAATTTGGATTCACAAAATTATTGTTTTTATTCAAAAAGGGTTCAACACCCTCGAGTACCCTGCTACAATTGCTACAATTGGATGATCTAAAGTTAATACCTAAAATATGCAATTACTTCAATCTAAAATTAATCTCACTGGATGTTATGCGAAGCACTAAAAGCCCATCCTAACTTTGGATTTTTCATACACTGAGAGAATCTTATATCTAGCTTGATGAAAATCCTTTTTAAAGTGCAAAACCCTGAAAAAGTTTACACCTCAATAAATTCATTCCTCTTAATAAATTCAATTAATTAGAGTACATTAAGGAAGATTCACAACCATGGGATACACGCATACATGTCTTGTCCCCCAAAAGTGTTGTCTACCAAATGAAAGTGTGTTTTGTTTTTACAAATTATTTGAGCGTGTTTAGAGTATTGAATAAGAGGAGGGATATAGCTTTAAGGTATGTAAATTCGATCTGAAAGAGACATGTAATAGTGTAGAGTCGCTCGTGAAAATGGATATAGATATGAAATGTCCCAAAGAAAAAAACAGTGAGAGTGGCGCCCAACCAAAAGGAAGGAACCTTCCCGTCAAGGAAGATTCGACAAAATCTCCTTCCGAAATTTATTTAGGGATCAACTCTAAGGCAACGACCGCGTGCAACTAGCGTTCACCCAAACAAAGCTCGGATCTGGCCACGACTGGCAACGGTTTACCACTGCGAAATGTAATTTGGAACTGAAGAGTTCGCCAGCTAATCGCAACGTTTCCACACCAGGTAAAGGAGAGGGAACCCTCGTGCCAAGGAGGGGAGACGCACAGGGGAATGTTGCGCGCCAGTGAGTCGAGGAAAATTAATTTTGTCTTGCTAGAGGCCGAAGGTATCGAGTCCGGACAGAAAACGAATCACGGGCAGTCATTTAAATAACTTGAAAAGGGACCTTGGTAGGTGCTGGTAGCCATTAAATGATTAGGAAAGGGTCCATGGAAATCGATGGCGGCCATTAAAATAAGATCGCGGGTAAGAAAAGATGGCTGAGGTCAACCATTTTCTTAAACTATACACGCATGCAGCCCGAAGGCCGAAAGAAATGAAAAGAACTGCAAAAGCCCACATCTGGAAGTTTGAAGGAAACCACGAAATGAGCTGAGATTAAGGGGATGCACTCTTCAAGAGAGGCGTTTCTTGCGAGACATGCACCTTCGGGAGTGCACCCCCTTGCGACATAATAGTTCCTTCCGGTTTAGTTTGAAAGCATCCCCAACTTCCTCCCGGTTTGGTAATTACGCTACTCATGGTGTGAGGACCATCGCGAAGATGGGGAGTGCATAAAAGTATGTCCGATGGCTCGGAGTACGAAGTGCGCCACCCATTTCCCTTGCTCATAGAACGGTTGAGAAGAACCTGTTCGCCGTAGAAAAAAGTCAGGACTGGGAGCAGAGGACCTAATCAAATAAAGATAATCAAATAATGATGCGAATCCTCCTCCTCCACGGTGCTATTACTGTCATGAGGTGGGGCTCAATGCGCTCAACTACCCACAACTGTATCCCTCACCCTGGATCTGGAGCAAGGCGTGGCTCATACCCTAGGCATAAAGCATAAGGATCAATCTGTGCTCAGTTAGAAGGAAGGGCGGTAAGTAGTCGGATTATAAGTATCTGGTTATAAAATAAAAATTGACGGTGAACTCTCTAACTAGAATTCGGTTCAAGCGAAAACATAAATATGCACTAATCCTAAATGTACACATAATCTACCCTTTTTTTTTAACCGCTTGAACTCTTATTACATTTCCGGCGCAATTTCTTAGAGTTTCTGTCTGGTATACTTCAACTGTTTTGCAAACAACACCCTGTATGGAATTCCATTGTCATGTGACTTATCTACTGTGCCCAGCATTAAGGGGATTCCATTTTTCCGTGTTTACACCATTTACCTTGTAATGTAAAGATATGGAAAAGTGCGTAGATTCTTTCTAACGTATAAATATATATTCTAGATACATTTTCTCTCACAACGATTTGATAATTATGCAGCCACTCAGTTGATATTTGAACTGTAAATCATAATGTACTGGAGAAGACTTGTAATCCAGAGAAGAAATACAATACAATTTACATCAAATTTTGAAACTACATATACAGATACAAATCTCAATGAGAGTACCATTTCCGACGAAACTGGGCTTGGATATGTTCTTCAACAATTGGTGATCCTTGCATCCTCATGCAAGAAATCCTTAGGATCCAAGTTTTTCTCGCAAGGTAGAGCGACCACTCTCTCTCAAAGTGGGTATCCCAAATCTCGCAAGAAAAACCAATCCAAATTTATGCAGCATAACCTTACCCATAACCATCTCTCAACTCAGCCATTTGTTTTATAAAATTTTCCCACACTTCAATTAATTCTTTTTTTAATTAAAATAATTTAGAATTATCTCGCCCCTACACACTTTCCCCAATTTGCACAATTAAATCCACATTTTATTTTAATAAAAATTAATTTGTCTCACCCATCCTAAAAACACTCCTTAAATCACTCCTAGTTGTCTCTTTATTTCCTTTATTTCCAATTAATCATTGATGTCTTTCTAAAACTAAGTTGAGTTAGAATAAGAATCTTCTCATAGTTAAACTAGTGTTAATTAGACTCTAGATTCCTTTCTATGGATATCCATTTCTTTATCTTTATTCCATTTCCACCTTAAATTCCAATTTGGTAATTAATCTCTTATGCATATTAATCAATCTTTAGATTTATTTTGTTTACCTTGAATTCTTAAATTGATTTACTTCACCCCTTCACATTTAATTTATACATTTAGTTTCTAGTCTTCTTACTAACTTATACTTAGGCTTAATTAAATTTTTAATTGCAAAGGCTTAGCCTCTCAAAGGGATTATGATTAATAAATTCATTCTTTAATTAATTAATTAATCAATTCGGTAGTGCTCAAGATTTTACAAGGTTTAACATTTGCTCAAAGTTTTCTAGGCCACCTAGATTCATTGACTCCATTTTAAATTCCACGATGTGCCCTTCAAGACGCACTCCATGCTCGAAGGGTGACACTCATCTTTGATTCAAATTTTTAACTATGCAACGTGTCATTCAAGACGCACTCCATGTTCCAGGGGTGCCACTCACCTTTGACAGGTTTTGGTAGTTTTCCAACCCTTGGAGTCAACAGTCTATTCGGGCGACCTTGTGAGAGACTAAGGCATTCTAAGGAATAAAAACCTTGCCTTATTGTGCACCCCTTAGAAATATTTGTGAGTGAATTTCTTAGTCTTCCCTCACAGAATCGTGGATCTCTCAAACTACGTAATCATTAACCTACAATTCGATCCATGGCAGGAATGCTAGTGGTTATGACAGGGATGATGCTACAACTCTCCCTCAATATTTGTTCTATGTGCATGGCCCCTTTACTCCTTATGTGAGTCATATTAGCAAGAAATCGTCAGCTTGCATTCATCAATGAAACAATGTCAATGATCGATAAACAACATCATATATATTATCACTCATATGTCACATATACATAAATGAAATACTCAAGCCAATACAATCCACTCCTTGACTCAATCCAGAGTCCAAGGAGATCTCTTGATGCCATCAACATCCTCAATCTGTCAAGTTTCTTGCATAGTCAGGGGAAACTCATCAATAATATCTGTCAATATATCGATATTAAGCAACATAAATCATAATCATCAACATCATCATAAAGACCCATAAGAGAAATATAAAACCATGTACTATAACCAGAACACTTGCACACAAGTGTCCTCAAAGAATAAGTTGATAACATGTGCTCGCCAGAGTGGAATGCTACAACATCACACTTTCATAAGTTTTCCCTCTGCTGGTGGAAAATAAATTTAGCGCATCTGACATATCACATGAGATGATAGTTTGGAAGGTGAAAATTTTATTTTTATACACTACAAGGAAAAGACCTTTTAGTGGAGGCTATAAGAGAGGTTTCTAGTGTTACAAAATTGACAAAGTTTTTCAAAAAAACCACTGCTACAACAAATGTTCTCAATAGAGGATGTTTTTGTGGATACTATAATGGAACTTGATTATAACTAAAAAAATATGGGCAGTCTGATGTGTTAGCAGATGTTTACAAATCAATGTGTTTGTAGAAGGAACAAACATTAATGCATACATACACCTACAACACGAATGTTGTAAAATTAAATTTAAGCATTGGGGCATTAAAATATGCAAGTATTGAGGAAGTAAAATATTTAAGCACCAGGGCATTTTTCTTATAAGCATTGGGGCTTTAATAGTAAAACACATCGCGAGAATTAAAATAATTAATAAATGAGGATTTATGCTTAGAACACACTGATGTGTTATTTATAATAACACATCGATATTGTATAAAATAATATGCACCGGTGCATTACCTGGAGAAACCCCCTCGGTGCATTAAAAATCAAAAGCACCGATGTTTTTTAGTAACAAACAAGCCCCAATGCTTATCAATAACACAATAGTACTGATGCATAATAATAACAGAAACGTATCAGTGCTTATTAATAATCCTAAAGCACCGGTGTTTATTAATAACACAAAAGCATCGGTGCTTCATATAAGCTTAACGCACCAAATAATTTTTTTTTAATATAATTTTGTGGTATTAAATAAATATTGAAACCAGTGTTAATTCATTATATGAAAGAACTGGTGAGTTTTAATATTAAGCAAGTTGATGATATTAATAAATAAATACACCAAGACACATCGACATGTGATAGTGCAATTATTGTTATTTTTTAATTTCATTATTTATCAAAACATTTACATATATCCTACATTTTTATTAGTGAATTTCGATACGATGTTTGGATTAATTTGTTATATCATCATATTTTTCATCTCTTCATTATAATATTAAGTCATCCATATATTTAATGAATGATGTAACATTTCACAACGACATTGGACAACACAATAGAATAAATTAAAACATAATTTATTATATGAATAAGAGAGTCTTTGTCATACAAAATGGGACACTTATCGGTAATCCCTTGTCTTTCAATTGGGACACTATGTCCATTACATTAAACAAAAATGTTTTAATTTTTCTGAAAATTATTTCAAAAAATTACAATTGCATCTTGCATTGATATCCAAATATATTTGTCATCATTCTTCACTGGAACTGTTGCTAGTGCTCGAGCTACTTCCATGCCTTGGGTTATTTTTCTGAATGTTTGGTTAATTCCTCGATTGTTTTGTTCTTCTTCAAGTTTCATATACAAAAATAAAAATAAACTGTAATGAGTCTATCTACATTGGTGACAATAATGAAAATTGAAATAAATAATAGATATGAATGTAAATTGAAAAGCCTACAGGGGTGTAGACCGATTGGAAAGTGTCATGTTAATGGAAGGAAATATGTTAAGGATGTCTCAAGTTCAATTCTCACCCCCATTTATTTGTGCTCCATGCTTACAGGCTGTGCGGCGCACCTGGATGTTATAGTGGTGACAGACAGGTATCGACCCCGTGTCATGCTAGTACGAGAACCACGAGTTGTCGATTCTGCCAGTATAAAAAAAAAATGTAAATTGAAAAGCGATGTACCTGCAAAGCAATAATTGACTCATGAATCATACACATATGTTCAAAATCAGATATCATGCCAATAATTCCACAATTAATTTTTGATATGCCAATATATACTCATAACCCTTAATTAACCTAATGTCAATCAATTTTTCCGATGGCTCTTCTTTCTATGTTAGCACCTGTTTGAAGACATTCAAGGATGAATTTCTTAAAACAACTTAAAATATACAAAAAGAAAAACTTAATTTGTTGTAAGGAAATAACAATTACACACAAACTTTGTTATCAACCATTTTCTTCCTTATTGTCTAGTTTTATGTGCAAAATCAGTTTCATTTTATTTTATTTTTTGTAAGAGAATATTTGAAAATAAATATTTAATGTTAAATTAATTATTTTACCTAATAGAAAAATTCAATGATTACAAACATTTCAAGCACGATGGTGTTGAGTTAGCTCCTGCTGTGATCCAATTATGTCCATTTCTTTGACCATATCCTTGTACACTTTTTTGGACATTCCTACTATCATATTTCAGATATCAGCTCATTGGTTGTTAGGGATTTTCATAATTTTCCTAAAAAAATAACAAGACAATAAAGTATTTCTATTGATACATAAAACTAAATATCACAAAATTTATATATTAATAAATGAATAGTTTGTAATATATATATGTATATATATTCTAAAATTTTTTTTTTTAGGAATATTACTTTTTGAATGATTCTTTTTTGTTGTTGTATGTTTTTTCTATTACAAGTCTGACAGGTCTCATTGACTGTTGCTCTGGAAATGCTTCTTGTAGTTTAAATATAACTTGGTTCTTGAAAACATTGGATTCATATCTATATTGTAAGTGGAAAATACGTCTATACGTTCCTTCCACTATATCCCTCATAGTTATGTAAAATCCCCCCCCGGCTCCCACGCCCCCAATTAATCTCCAACACAACTCCAGATGAGCTAAGGACCAATTCATCAGCATTTACATCTTCTATATTAATTAATTTTGTTTTTTTATGATGACATTTTGTTCTCTCGTTGTTGGTGTCTGTAGAACATTAAACATATGTGAATTAACATATTCTTTGAAACATGTCATATAATATTACTAAGTATATTATTAATGAAAATTCAAAAAACAAATCATATTGAATATTATTTTTTCATTCACCATATTCGTCCCTCTTCAATTTTTCCATCAAGTTTTTATTCTCTTATACACTTAGATCATAAATAATTTTATTGAGCTTCATAATTTTGTGGCCCTGCATGACACACACTAACCAATACTAATTAGTTAAACTTACATATAGTTCAACCATATTATTTTTCTATATAATTTAGAGAGAACCTACCTTTTTTGTTTTTTCGGATGTCTCATCATTGTGTCGACCATAAATTTTCTTATTTGAACTCTTCCCACTCATATTTTTATCAATATAAAACATGTACCATTCAATACAACAATTGTTAAATAGATTTTATAAATAATTCACATAATTTTCAGCGAAAAAAAATCATTGTAACCTGTGTTCTTTTTAGATACAAAGCATCGGTTTGTTTATTACATAAAATTCATCGGTGTGTTCCATACAACAAAACACACTGAACAATTTAATTTTTTTTTTAAATTGCGAATTGCCACAATGAAATATATATAGAAGACATCACAATGACTACAGTAGAAAACAAAAACATTGCAAAAAAATTAAACATTCATAAGAAAAAACAATAGAAAAATGACACATAGATGAGAAGAAAAATTAAAAAAATAAAAAAAATTACGTGACAACATTTTCTGTGTTGTTTAGATAAGAAAACATCGATGATGTTTTTTTTATGCACCATATTTTTAAAATTTAAAAACAAATCATACATTTATCGATGCTCCTTAGACATAAACGCACCACTCCGTTTTTATCGAAATGTT
>ML777677.1:143171-186087 GCA_009831015.1 Picea engelmannii
AGAGAGTCGACTATGTTTGGGCTCTGATGAAATAAGTGGTTTCTTTGCATCAAATGCTAAACACTTATATATAGAAAAACAAACCCATTAGATCTAAAATACCTAAAACGAAAAGCCCTAGTTCTGAAGTGATAGAGGGAGTTAAACCATAAGGTGAAATTTTGCATTCACGTAAGAAAAAAAAATGATTTAAGGTAAGTATGGATTTTTATTCTTTTTTATTAAAATCCAAATAGGAATGCAATTTGTAAAAAAACAAATTCTCAAAATCAATTGTAAATTTAAAATTTTTACTATGTAGTGTTTTGAGTGAATCACCATACCCTTCAAATCTTGATTTTCTAAATATTTCTATTGTTCCAAAGTATTCTTGTACTCCACAGTGCTCCCCGATATGTCTTTCTTATAAATATGTCTCCTGTAGATGTTGGAAAAATAATGAAAATATTGAATACCTTCTTAATATTTAAATTTTTTTTTGAAAAAGGTTTAGAGTGAATCACCATACCCTTCAAATTATCATATTCTAAATAATATTGTGGTTCCAAAGTATTCTTCTCCTCCACTGTGTTCCTCAATATGTCTGTCTTGCATGTCTCTCTCCTACAAAATTTTTCAAAATAATGAAATAGTGAAAATATTTTTAGTATTTAAATGAGCTTATGAAATTCCATTCCCACTCTTTTTTTAATAGTTTTTTTTTTTTTTTTTTAACTTTTTTGGCATGACGATGTGTTTAGGTAAGATGCATAGGTCCATATTACATTACACACTGGTGCACCTATATTAATTGAACACTGATAACATATAATTATTTTTTTTAATTGACACATCGATAACATGACTTACAATACTTCAGTATACATTTTACATTTTATGTCAGCTTATTATTAAAAAATGGTTTGAAAACTATATTCAAACTCAAATTGTGGTATGGTACTTGAAAATTATTTTAGATATGTACAGGAAAAGTTATTTCTATTTTTTATGAAATGCAGGGAAAAAACCTTATTATATGATCAAATGAACAATTCTTTAAATCCCATTTCATTCCATATTGCTCAAATTCCATCATGGATTTCTCCCTTTCCATCTCCAATTAGTTTAACTTATTTTATTTAAATGTTTCAATTATCTCATTGAAATTGTTTTATCCATGCCAATATGAATAAAAAATGTATCCAAATTTATAGGATCCTGATTCAAAATTGAGTTCAGATGCATAAAATATTCTAGTATTGGTTCGAAAATGTCAGAAGGCCTTATCAGAAGAAACATAATGCAAGAAATTGGTAGATGAAAAGGGACAGCCACTTTACCCTTCTAATTGTGACATTCCATCTTCCAACCACACTCTAGGGTCAACGATGGTAATAATTGTTTGGTATAATGTAATTTGAACAAACAAATTATTTATTTTTTCTTATTAATATCATCGATGTACTAATGTTCATTATTTTTGAAATTAAGATTCTTCTGACGATGAGAAACCTACCTACCATCTTTTGTTGCACCCCACAACAATTTCCACGTGAGAGAACGTTGCAATGTTAGCACAACTCGTAGAGTAAGTTTACCAAGAATGGTTGAATCAACCACCTATTCAATTCCCACTACGTCCACATTCACCAATTAGGAATGACTACAACGATAATAGTCCTTCATAAGTTGGCAACGAAGACAATAAAAAAGAGGTTGGTATATGGATGATTACTTATGGGATACGACTCCCATGGAAACAATGTTGTTAGACACATTCCAGAACAATGAGCTAGGGGATGATGCTCATATCAGTGATACCATTTTCAAAAGTCTTAAATCTACTTCTTCCACCCCTCTCTTTGGACCTAGTGCCCAGTCGAAGTATAACCAGCTTGGGACAACAATGTTATTGTACAACATGAAAGAAAAATTTGGCATGTCAAACACATGTTTCTCGGAAATATTGAGGTAATTGACCAACAACTTCCGTATATTAATTTTTAGAAATCTTGTCACACAATCAACATTATAAATGGTTTCTTTTATAAATGTGAAATGACCTTGTACATTTTTTTTTCTCACTAACTGCAGGATATTGAAAGGTAAGGTTCTTCCTAGTGATAATGTATTTCCCAATAGTTTTGAAGGGGAAAAGAAATTGTTGAAAATGTTGGGTGTTGAGTATATATCATATCATGCATGTCTAAATGATTGTATTATATATAGAGAAGAATATGAAAACAAAGAGATATGTCTGAAATGTGGGTATGATAGGTACCATAAATCAAATAAAAATTGTAAATTGCATGGTCCTCCTCATAAGATATTGAGGCACACACCTATAATCCCAAGGATTCAAAGTCTCTTTCATTGCAAAGAATTAGGTATGGTTCAGGGATGGCATGTGTTCCATAGAAGTGATTCGGGAGTTACGCGAATACGAACAAATTCAATAGTCATGAATCATATAGAGGATACATGGCTAGAAATATTCAAGGATGAAGTATGAAGTCTATGAACCAACATAGAAATGGATGGTGTGAACCTGTATTTTGTCCAACACCAATTATTTTGTTTGGCCTGTAGTAGTGATCAATAACAATATCCCCCCATGGTTTTTCGTCAAGAATGAACATCTTATGTTGGATCTTATAGTCCTTCGTAGAATACAAGTGAAGAATATGGATGTCTACCTAAAAGCATTGGTAGATGAATTGAAAGAATTATGGGAATGGATACATATATACGATGTATCAAGACCCATCGCAACAAAGAGGAGTTTTACGTTGTATGGAATATGTTCTTACACCACACATGATTATCTAGGCTTAGGATTTTTTATGGTAATTAACATGTTTATTTATTTGTTTCTATACGTAACAATATTTATTTGCATATTTAATTAGTTGTGATTGACATTCTATTCTTAAATGCTAATGTGCTATGTATAAAATAATTCTGCAGGTCTTGTAACTAAAGGTTATCATGGATGTAAATGTTGTGTACCTTCTCTGAAGGCTAGGTGTTTCAACCACCTACCAAATCTAGTATACGAATTCTTAAGGGTATTCCTCCCAGAAGAAGACCCTTATAGAAGAGAAACATATGCTTTCAATCGTAAACCTGAGAGAACCCAAAGGCATGCAATAATGAAACCAACAAAATGGCTTAGAGAATATGAGAGAGAAAAGGAGAAGGAGATTGCATAAATGTTTGATTCAAATGGGGAGCCTATGTTCAATGTTCCATAATTTTTCAACACCTATGTTGAGAAATTTCCAATTGGGATGAAAAGAAAATATATCATTTATGAGATCCCATATTGGGAGCATCTTAAGATTGCACACTTACTAGATCCCATGCATATATTTAAAAATGTTTCATCTTCTTTAAGGAGGCACATATCATCGAAAATAAGTGACACATCGGCTGGGAGGAGAGATCTTATATCTTCAAAAACTAAAAAGAAACATTGGCCAATATAAGAAAGTATAGGAGAGGTTGGTCCCTCTTGGTCTTTAAAATAAGGTGATGTCCCAAGGATTTTGAAGAAAGGAGATCTTTCTTTGGAAAAGGAAGTTATATTGGGTGTGAATGTGCCTTCTTTATATGGGTATTCCCTACTAAATTGGTTCAATGTGTGTCAATAACATTTGTTTGTGTTGAAATCACGTGACCACTTGAACCTTCAAAAGGTATGGCATATGTAAAAAATATGATTTTATTATTTGTAATTTCTATTTTTATGCCATGGGATAAAACACAATTATTTTTTATCTGTTTACTTTGTACTGTCATTATCCTCTACTCATGTGTGTGTGTGAAGAATGAATTCCCCCATGAACTAAGGTGTGTCATATCTAAATTATCTACATGTGTGCGTTGGATCACATCAAAGGTGATTCATATGGCTAGAATTCCACAGTGTTTTCAAGAGATAACTGAGATTGTTTGTATGTTTGATAAGGAACTACCATCGAGTTTCATGGAATTATAGGTTCATGTTTTAATACATATAGTAGATAATGTTGAATTAGTTGGGGTGGTCTCCTATCATTGGATGTTTTTTTTAGAGCGGTACATGAAGAAATTGAAATGATTTTTTTGTCAAAGGGAAAAACCCGAGGGGACTATTGAAGAGGGGTACATATCATATGAGTCTTTTTATTATGCCAATGAGTACATAAATTATATTGACAACACACCAAGTGAATTGATTTTGGACAATGAAAGGAATGAAGAAAAAAGAGAAGGGGAGCTTATCCAAATGAATGGAAAAAGGTGTTTGATAAAGAGTAAGTGACTTATCGTTTGTCAATTTTTTGCACAGTAACTAGTCACATTGAACTTCATAATGTCTATTTTCATGATATCATATGTACTATATGTTGGTTTGGTTTCATGAATACATTAGCGAATTTAGAAATTGATGTCATCAATAAATTCATTCTTTACAATTCAGAAGCAACACAGTTGTGGTTCCCATTGTATGAACATAAGAGGAGGAAATGGGAAAGTGGCAGGAAAGAATTCAGACAGTTGAATGGTAGAAGCAAGCCTTATCATGACCATTTAAAAGAAAATATGTCAATGATATGCCCCAATATTTGGGTTTTTGACGAAGTCAGAGAGAAATATGGTGCATCTAGTTGTTATATGCGTGAAGAAGAGGATGCAACAAACATAGGGATTGGTTGCAGTAACTCGATAATAATCTCTTTGTGTACATAATTTTTAACTTCGCAATGCACATTTGAATTTTAAGTACATATATATTATTTTATATTTTAAGGGTTGGGTTATTAGACACATATTGAAACTATGATTTGTTCTCTCTTTTATAAGTGCATTTGTTCCCATCTTTGTGGGCATATGGACATCATTTTCTCATAGAGGATTGTGATGATGGACACATGATAGAAGGATATGGAGTGGAAGTCGAGTTCTCCCAATATAATAGTGATATCCACTGCGATCAGAAGACCATATAGGGGAAGTTAGGTTACGTGGGAAAGATACAAAAGATCATTTGAGTGGACCTATCTTCTTTCCAATTTGTTATTTTTAGGTGCAAGTGGTGGGACACCTTTGATCGAAATAATGTAAAGGAATATCTTGATAGTGGGATGATATGTATCGACTCTAAAAAGATGTGGGATGAAGCTAAGGAGCCTTATGTTTTCCCAAAATACAACAACCAAGTGTTTTTTTACCCAGATGCGTTGGATAGGGATTGGTGGTTTGTGTTAAGACACGACCCTAGATCAAAACATATTTTTTAGAACAACAATGTTATCATGCCAAACAAGGAAGATAATCAGGGCAATGAGAACAAAGAGTGATATATTATACATGTTTTATTCTTTAATTACTTACTTTTATGTTTTCAAATCTATAGTGGATTTAATAATTTGATTATTAAATTTATAATATTTTTAGTATTTAATATTTCATATTTCATATTATTAATTTTTTTATTGCATGACATAATTAAATATTATGTGTAAATGACATAAATATTTTTCCATTGTAAATCTAGATGATATTTGTACTTTTAATATTTTAACTTTAACTTTTTCTTTAAAGAACAATATATTATTGTATTATAAATATCAAATATTTTATATCATAACTTTAAAATGTATTTTTGTTACCCACCATTTCATATCATTACCATATTTTATTATATTGTATTAGTTTTTAATTTTGAGTTCATACATACTAATTAGGGGAATATTCAGATCTAAAATGAGACTCCTAAGTGAGTTTTTCAAAAAACATCATTGTCTTTAAATAACTAATGCATGCGTCTCTCTCTAAACCCATATAATAATATATACTTAAGATATTACATAAAAATCAAATACATAATATTTATGTAATATAATAAATATAATATATTGTGTTATATATTAATTTTATATTATAAATATAATAATATAATATATAATAAATAGATATAATATAATATAACTAACATAATAAATATATTATATTATATTATTTATTCATTATAACATAATAAAATATAATACATTAATTTTATATTACATATAATATATAATAATTAAAAATCGAATTAAACTTGTAGATGATAACAATTTTTCATCACTTATTCCCTATCTTTATCCCCTTTTCTTATTTGTGGGTAAGAAATTTTACTGCTCTTAATAGCTAATTGGATATAAAATTTACGGCTTCTAATAGCTAATTAAATTTTTAATATTGATTACAACAACAATAAACATGTAACATAAGATATTTTTATGTTTTTATACATTTGATTAACTTTGGAATTCATTTATCCTTATAGTATAGTAAAAAAATGTTGAATTAGAGATTTTGAGACTTGTATTAATTATGGGAATATAAAAAAAATTGGCCAAATTACAATTAAGAGGAAGTTAAAATATAATAAAGATTTTATAAATGGTAATTGATATTATCATGAATATTTTTAATTATTCATTATGAACTTATGAACAAAAGAAATATTTTTGAAATGAGGACCAATTCTCACATCCTACTTTCAAGTAGACTAGTCTGTAAAATTGTGATACAAGGTAAGGTTGAATATTAATATAATTTGCGTTAACTTTATCAAACTTTAATTAAGAACATAACATATATCTTTACCCATTTTTATAACTTATTTACTTTTCAAGACCTCTTAACTACAAAAGCATGAAAAACTTGGTATTTTCATTTTCATCATGTTCAAATATAAAAATGACAACATAATAACTTAATTAGAATTGGTGTAATATAACCTATTTAAATCTATCATTTGTACTATATAAGTAGGTTTGCTACTAATTTCACTTTTTTTAGACATGAGTACTTTATTTTAGATATATTTACAAATAAAGTAATTAATTAAGAGTACTTTACTTTATGGAGAAAATTGTATAACATGTCCTCAAATCAACATCAACATCAACATATAAATTAAGTACATCAACATGAACAAAAAAAATGTTATATATATATATATA
Source organism: Picea engelmannii (assembly GCA_009831015.1). Classification (NCBI taxonomy): domain Eukaryota; kingdom Viridiplantae; phylum Streptophyta; class Pinopsida; order Pinales; family Pinaceae; genus Picea; species Picea engelmannii. Next base: position 150,149 of record ML777677.1, read on the forward strand.
TATATATGAACAAGTAAAATAAGTGTTATAATGTACATATCTAGTCAACAACACAAATAACTGCTATAACTACATATTTAGTCGTAGTCTCTCAGGAAAATCATGTTGTGCAGGAATACGTGCCACCGCCCTCATCATCATCAGTGTTGTAGGACGCACCATCCCTCATCCCTACCAAAAATATGATGCATAAGAGACGTCATATCGTGCGACAAGTCCATCCAGAGCTGCAAGAGATCATGGTCAACCCTGATGTCTCATATATGGATAGAACGGAATCTTGAGCCAACCAAAATTGAACTCATTTTGTCACACACCTTCATCCTATATATGAGATCTAGCCTACGCTGCATGTCGAGTAGTATATCTAGCTAAGGACCCTGACCAACTGCAGCCTCACTCATCTCCTCATCTACATCGGGTGGCGGGGGAGGAGTCATATCCCCAACAAATATGCCAACATATGCAAAATATAACAGAAGTTAATAATTAGTCGACAATTTCAGTAAAAAATTTAATAAAATACATTAAAGAACATGCTAGAATAAAATTTATTCGAATAAAGTAAGAAAATAAAATGAAAGTAAAAAAATAATTTAAATATTACCTCGATCATCTGGTGTATCATCTGTTGTGAAGAGGATGTTCTAACATCCTCTCCATTCCATCCCCGCATAAGGGAACAACACCATCATGAACATGTGATATGCCTCACTTGCTAATAGTTGAAGTGCCTCCCTGGAAATCCTAGGGGGGAAATCGGGCATGCCCCTCTTGGGCATCATCTCATGCCACATGTGCATCTGCACTTTGGTCATTGGCCTACGAAGCTGATGGAAAAAACTAGGTCTTGTCTATGGCAACCTCTCAAAAAAAAAAAAGAACTTTGAAGCAAATGGAAAGTTTGTCCTCCCATCTATCATAGCATGACATCTATCCAATACTATACAACACTGCCTCAAGAAAATGGCACACCACCTAATAAGTCATGGCCTATGTATCAAAGAATCACCATAATATAAAATCATGCAACCAATGCGCTAACCATCACCAGTAAAGTGTGAAATGGTCAACAATAACAGTGAGAAGCAGTTAACGTTTTCTGTACCGATCAAAGTGATCTGTAAGTGTCCACCAACCACATTAAAATCACCACAAGAAGGTATATTGCGCACAATATACCTCTAAGAGTAGGCAAGTTGAATCTCATCTGCAACACTCACTAGGACATCATAAAACTGGGGAGAAGCCTCCCCTCTCCTAGATATCTCGATGATAAAATAAATATCCTTCTCAGTGGGATGGTACCATTGATGAGGACCGAATCTAAATTCCTACTAATGGGAATCCCATCGATGGATTAGCTGTGAAAGAAAGGTGTAATTCCCCTTCATGGATGTAGCCTCATCGTAATACCTGAGAAGACCTACATTCTTCAAGAGGACCCACATAGCTGCAGTACTAGGCCGAGGGTACAAATCCCTCTCCTTCTTTTTGGCCTCCCACTCATGAACCATATTGTACTGGTCCACTCTGTGTTGCTACTCCCGATCCATGCACTAACATATATCCATAATTAACATATAAATTACATCAACATCATACATAAAAATATAGTGTTTTTTTAGTGAATTAGAAATGTATTTCAAAATATGGAAACTTAATTTATTTAAAAAAAATAAAAATTAACCCTCGGTGCACCTAAAAAATAGTCACGCTCTACCCATGGCGAGCACACATATCTTATGCACTACATGCAAAATGGAATTTATTTTAAGGGCATGCAGAGTAATTTCAATGCACCAGTGTGTCCATTGTATACATTGCACTACAAAAGCATGATATGTCTAGATACTATAATTCCCCAGTGTGTTCTATTCATCACAACACAGTGCTTAAAATAGGCACTCATTTTAAATCATGGATCATATCCATTCTTTCACACCATTCGTTCCATAATCCACACACCGGTTGAAAAACAAAATAATTTCCATGGTACATAGTTTATTGTGTATGCCCCGGTGCATTAAATATCAATGACGCACCGCATGAATAACTATCTCTTTTTAATGGTGCATATTTTTTTTATGAATGAACCAGTGTGTTCACTATAAAAAATGCACCATTTAATGGAAAATATTTATTTTCGATGGTGTGTCGTTTATTATACATGCACTAGTGCATTCATTATAAACAAAGAATCGAAGTATTTATTAGGAATGCAATGTTGAAAATAAATAGTTTCCATTAAACAGTGCATATAGTTTTATGAACGCAGAAGTGCATTAACTATAATCAATGCACCGTTTAATGGAAACTATTTATTTTCTACGGTACATCGTTTATTGTGAACTCACTAGTGCTCCATTCATAAGTACACCCTGGTGCGTTTTGTATTACGATGCACCAGTGAAAACGACCTATACATTTTCGGTGAGCCCTGTAAACCTTACAGTGTGCACTATGAGCGGTGTGAGACGAACGACTTTAGCACAACGTGCAGAAAAAAAATTTGAAAAAAATGCAAATTTTACTCAATTTCACAATTTAATCCAACAAAAATACAATGTACAAAGAAATAAAGAATTTACTAGAACATTTTCTCGTCGAGAAGGCATGGTTGGGATATAGTTGAAAAAATGAAATTTTCCCACTGTATGGAAAAATTGGAATCCCACAAACCTAGAACCAAATAGAAACAAACCCTATGATGGTGCACCATATGGAATGCACCAATGCACCAAGAATACAAAGGCACACCAATATTCTTTTTTTTTTAAAGAACACAGAGTGTGCATTGGTGTGCCCATTTCGTGCACACTGGTGCTCGTGAGATTTTTTTATAAGATGTAAATCGTTGTTTTTTTTTTTAATAAATATGCAATTGTGCACCATTGTTAATTCACACTAGTGTGTTGATTTCTGGTGGTGTACCGCTACAAACAACGCATTGTTATTTAAAAAAAAAACCTTTTGACGATGCACCAATTTCAACGCATCGGTGCAGCCAATGGACAATGGTGCATAGGTATGCATTTTTAAAATTAAAAATGTGAAGATGGTGCACCTGTTTGCTGGGCACGAGTGCACTTGTTTTGTGTGCACCGATGCTCATGAGCTTCCTTTTTATGATGCACACCATTTTTTTTTTTAAATAACTATGCAACAGTGCACCATTGTCTATTATCACTGGTGCATTGATTTCTTATGGCACATTGGTGTTGTATAGTCTTATGAACGTACCATTAAAAAAACTTCCATGAAAACATCCGCATGTGCACCTCCACTTGTGACCTCTGCTACAAACAATTTTTTGGCCTATTTTAATAGAGGCTTCTCCAAAAACTTAATCTATAGGGCGTTTTAGTTTTAGTGATAATAATTCCAACCTGAAGCAAAGGAACTAAAAATATTATAGAGTTAGTGTTGGAAGAACTATAATAAAAAGTTTCAACACTGAACTTAGAGAAATGTGTGGGAACTCCATATTAAGATACACCACTAGTATAAAATCAACTAGAACATGAAGAAAAATAGTAGTGCCTACACAAGAGCAGTGGCTATGCACCATGCAACTAAAGTAATGTGACAAGGTGACATAACCCTTAATGAAAATTGAAATGTTACATAACCATAGAAAAAATTATCAATTTGACCTACCACAATGAAGATGAGCATCACCATTCTACATAATCATTGGGGAACTGTAACATCCCTCTCTGGCACACTGAGCGAACTTATTCTTTGAGTCCACTTGCTCGCAAGTGATCCGAATTATTATTCTATTAAGCCTTTTGATTTTGATTATGAGGCATTATGGGATGATGACTTGTTGTTTTTTTTTTTTCTGCCTCGACATAGATAGGTGCTATTGACTTGGTTTTACTGAGTCTGCAGTCTTATGGACCTAGAGGATGTCGAGGCATCGATGGAGCCCCTTGGACTCTGGATCGAGTCAGGGAGTGTACCATTGGGGTTTGATTGTTTTTGTTGTGATATTAGTGCATCTAATTAGATGATATGATATGGATATATTCTGACATGATTTGTTGATGATGCAGGTTGACGATAGCTTGCCAACTAGACTCACATATGGAGTAAAGGGGTCATGCACAACTACCGGAGATGTTAAGGGAGAGGTGTGGGCAACAGCCCTGCCACAACCTACTATCACTCTCATTGTGGCTCGAACTGTAGGTTAATGATTACCTAGTTTGAGAGGACCCACAATGTCGTGAGGGAAGACTGCGACAGTCTCTCATCATGATTCTAAGGGGCATGCAATAAGGTCGAGGCCTTATTCCTTAGAGGCCTTTAGTCTCCCAGAAGTCTACCTCGCGGAGTATTGACTCCTGGGGTTATTGATATCTACCAAGCCAATCAAGAGGCGAGTGGCACCCTTGGAGAATGTGGTGCGCCCTAAAGGGCATGTTGCACAAGAAAAATGGAAAGAGGTGAGTGGCACCCTTGGAGCACGTAGTGCATCATGAAGGGCACATCGCGCAAGGGAACATATGAGGCGAGTGGCACCCTTGGAGCACCTAGTGCGTCCTGAAGGGCACGTCGCGTTGTTGATGATAGAGGTATGAAATTAGATGGCCTTAAGATGAATAACATGTTAAGTAATTTTTAAAACAATTTCCCTAATTAAATGTCGCCCAGTACGAAATTTAAGGCCTAAATCTAAATTACGCTAGTGGAAAAATTTTGTCTTCTATAAAAAAATAATAATAATAATAAAAATAAAAAACAACTTAAATAATAATTATGATCTTCGTTAAATCTTGTAACATGAAGGGAGTAAGAAATTTAATTTATTCATAAAAAAATAAAATCTGTGGATATAAAATGTAAAGAGGGAACTAATTGTTTTATCTTTTTGATAATTTAAAATATACTAATTTAATGATAAAAGGGAAAAAGAGCTAATTTCCACACCTGCGTTTTTGGGTTCTAAGTAAAAGGGGGAAAGAGGGAAAATTTAAAATATTAGGAAACTAGGAAAAGAGGTAAACATAAAAAGGGAAAAAGGGGAACTTAAGTGAAAAAGCGGAAAGTCAACTTAGCAAAGAATCTACCATTTAAGATCTTTCTAATTTAAACTGAATTAGCAATTTAATAATAGGGAAAGTCTTTAAAACCTGTAATGGAATTTGGGGACACCTAGGAGTGATTCTAGGAGTAACTCTAGGTGGGTGAGGGAAATAAGATAATTAATTAATTAAAAAAATTAAATAATGGAGGAATGTAGGGTATGGGTGACACTTGTACGGAGAGGAATTTTTAGGAAATTAATTATAAAAACTTAACTAAAGGAGAATTTTTGGAAAGTAAGGAACCACAAAACTCTATATAATGAAGGGAGGTGATGGAGTTTGGGCTATCTTTTGTTTGCGTAACGTTACACTGTAGAAATATCTACTTGACTGATTTACTTATGGGAGTTGGGATACCCAACTCGGAGAAGAGTGGTAGCTTGGCCTTGTGAGGCGAGCTGGGAGCTAGTCGAAATATCTGGATAGTGAGCATGTGTCCCCTTTGCGGCTCGGGGGGGGCTAAGGGGGAAGAAGAGTACCCATAACATTGGCTGGGAGGTACCGGTGAAGTCTCGTCGATCAGCAAGCGAGAGTTTCTCGGAGCACACGGACGTCATTCAGAGTGGGCAATCAGGCAACGATACGCTCTCTTCATTTTGTATGATAGAATATATTAGGGCTTATTCTTGGATCTGCTTATCTAATGGTGAAGTAAACCGATTTTTTTTTTTAAATTAATGATTGAAACTATTTTTATCCTAGCTCGATGGTTGTTGTCTACCATGGCCTTCATTTTCCCGCCCGTCTTGACCACCTGGCTATGATTGATTGTGTCCTTCATGGTTGCTTAGCTTCCATCCCTAGATCGTTAGTCCTTGCCTGAGCAGCCGGCCAGGTGCCTGATCTACGGTCATCACCTTAGCGTTAAAATACCTATGGATCTCAATTCCCTACATTTCTGTGCGAGGATGATGAAGCGAAGGATGAACCTATCAGTCGTCTACCTCTGTTGTTGTCCTTGGTTGAATGTTTATCTTGCACCTTCTCGCGATTGGATACCACTGCATATTGTTGGTTTTCCCTCTTCGTGAACAACTTAAATACTCCTTGCATTTTATACCAACTCTGTGTTTCACCATCTTACTTGGCTGCGATTTAACCTCTGCAAATTCAACAATTACCCCACCCCTTTTATTTGACTGCGCATGGACAGTTTTATTATTGACTGTCAATTTTGGGTGAGCATTTTCTGATGTTTATCAAACTATCTTTATTTAATAGACCTTTACAACTGACATCCCTTACTCCTCAGCATCGATTAATTCTTGTGTGGCTGCGATTTGTTGCATACATTTGGCTGCGATTTCATTATTGGATAATATTGATTACGTTGCTTTGGGTTGCATGTGATGTGAGCGGTGTTGACAGAGATGAGTGGTAGGCTGTGTTGGTTTATTATAAATAGCTGATGCATGCATGGTGACTGAGAATTATTTTTAGTGACATAATTTCTCTACATTTAGTATGACTGCGAAAATGAAATTATTGACAGCTATTTGAAACATACAATAGACAACGAAATTGTTATATTTTAGATAGTGAATTTGTTATTTCTGTAGATGGAAAACTTCATTACTTCTTAGACAGTAAATGGCTATATTATAGACAACATTTTATCGCTGGTATTCAAGGATAGCGATCAGATACCGCATCTAGGGTTTGAACGAGATACAACTGTAGGAAAACATTTGTATGTGTAATTATGTGGTAGCCATTGTAGTAATATTAATAATCTGGGCAACAAACTAATGCATTTGTTAGTTGTTCTTGACATGATAATTTAAGGGAAAATGACATCGAATTCAGTAATTGACAGCGAAGACATCAATGCTTGTTTTAGACAACAATCATGTTTTCTTACAATGATTCCATTCGCGATGACAGCGAGGTTGTGCTATACCTTATTTAATTACTTGACAGTGATTTTGAGCCGGACAATCTTCCTGGTAGCTTTGTTTAATTCACAGTGTTGTATTGCAAATTCAATGCATGAGGTTGAAGGACAACCAATTTATGATTGATGAAAATGAACTTACCTCTGGTCTGAGATGGTGTTTTTATAAAGATTTAGACTCGGTTAATATTCACAACGAATTGTGGAACGTTGTAAAGACAGAGAATGTATTGAATGTTGAACTCAAAAACTTATTGGTTGTTACAATAACCATAGCGAAACTAAACTCAGCGAAATAATTGACGCTATTAAACCCAATGATTGAAGGTTGCACACAGTTATTTTTTGGGGGCGTTTTGTTTATTTATTTTCTCTTCAACAACAACTACTTTAACAACCCGTTTTGGATAGATAGTTGGTCTGGTTAAGCCACCTTTATTACTCAACAATTTTTCCTGGAGATTGCAAAGTGTCACCGATGATGCCTGGCGTTTTGTCTTCTAAAAACTGCATTTGGTTACACTTTTTTTTTTACTGCCAACGATTGAGTTTTTTGAGCCACGATTTCACCACAGAAATTCTTCTCCTGCTACCTTGCTTCTAGATTTGCTTGTTTACCTTGAGATCACCCTTCCCGGAGCTTTGTCCGTCCATGAGAATGAGCCTATGCCATTTTTAATGCAATTTCAGGTGTGCCCACTTGTCTCTGCGTACCTAAACATTGTTCGACTAGAGTAATGCATATCTTGAATTATTTGGTGCACTCGAAGTTGGTGCGGGTCTTGGGGAGGTGACACCTGCGCTTTTCTTGGGGTGAACTGTACCTCCTTGGCAGATAACAAACTTTGGCAGACTACGTGCAATTATTATCAACTTTATTTTTAGCTGTCAGTTAAGGGAAGGCGTTTTCACCCAGCTCACTGTTAGTTTGACCGCCTTTAATTGACTAGGCAACCCTTTAGACTAGACTCTTCAATTTAGTTTTCTTCTTAATTAGACCATACTTTTTAATTTAGAATGCTTTTGTAGTTCATAGTGTTAGCAATGTCTTATTTAGGACTACAAATTTTGATTTGCATTTATTGTGAAATTGACGGTGCATTAACGACTAGAATGTGATTTAATATCTTCTTCAAGTATGACAATTGCATCTCGTACTTCGATATTGTTAATATTGTTAGCAGGTTAGTTGCTAAGTTAGTTATATTTAGTGATCAATTTAAAATCTACCTTTTGGTTGTCATTAATGGTAAATTAGATTGGTTCGTATTAATTAAATTATGATTTAAAGTTGCTATAAATAGAGTGTAAGTTATGTTAAATTAGATTCGTAACTTTTGACTAAGTTAGACTGGATTAATGGTTTGGTTGGTTGGCGAAGTCGTGTAATGGCTTGCGCTCTCTTGCTGACGTCTTTTGAATCTTGTCAACCCATTGCTTGGGGGCATAGGCATTGTCTCCTTGTCAGTTAATTCGTCCTAGAGCGTCAGATTATCGAGAGTCCTTGGTCCAGATAGGATGTGTTGCGTCAAGGTTATTGATGCATCTTTCACCTAGGATGTCGTGATTCCTGATGAGGGGATCATGGCGCGACATATTGGATAGTGGTGAATGACAACTTGGTCAGATTCAGAACCTTTCATGTGAGTGGTTTCGAGCGTTGTAAGTTTGCCTTTGACGCATGGGTGGAACGCCTTCAGGCGTTGGGTTCGCATGACTTGAGGTTCTATCACTTGTCCGTCAAGGCCGTTGTGTCAGGATGGGGATGTTGTCGGTTCTTGTAGGCATGTCTTTATGCATTGGGCAGGTAGTCGTTCCTCCTTGTAGTCCCACGCAGGTCTCGCCCAGTTGCTCTTGTGCCAGTGCATAGAGTCGTAGTTGCCCATTTCCTGGACTGTGTTCTTGCGTTCGTTGACCAGTTGCATGGTTAACTTTGTTTTCGTCACCATCTTTCCTCTCAAACAAACAAAAAAAATCACACTTATGCTTCTCTAGTTGTCGCAAAAAAGGGGTTGCTACTTATGGTATCAGAGTGGGTTCAACCCTGTGACTATGGATCATCAGGATTTCCACTACAGTAAACCCATGAGTATTAACCCTTGCGTTATGTAAAAACCTTAATGTGCCCTCATGGAGATTGTATTTAGAGGGCTCCCCTGAGGGTTCACAAGGCGATAGATAGTACCATTAGCATCCTCCGAGATCTTGAGAGAGATGAGATGTAGCGTCCACGAGTGTCACGGACGATGGTGTCATCGAATCATAGTTGTAGAGCAGGGCATGTGCATCACACTTCGCGTTTACGACCTCCAGCATGAAGGTCCACATGGTGGTCTTTCAATTGAAGGGGAGCACTCTTTTATGGAAGAAGATGCTCCTGCCCCTTTTGAACCTAGTCATCGGTGACGTGTCATGGGAACTGTTCGAGGGACGGTTCCAGGAGAAGTATGTTTCTAAGGAATTTGTTGAGCGTCATCTCAATGAATTTGACGCCTTGTGACAAGGTAGCCACAGAGTGCCCGAGTACGAGGCCCATTTTGGAGCTGCTTGATATGATCTGCACCAAGTTACCCAGAAACATAAGCTCAAGAAGTTCGAGTTTTTCCTTATTGTTAGAATTCATCTTCGACTTCGAGTGCTAGGAGTACTGGACTGAAGAAGGGGTGTTGTACATGTGGGGAGCCACACTACCAGTGCGACTGCGTTGTGGAGAGGAATAGAGCATCCAGATCAGCTAGACCCACTACCGTAGGAGATATGGGCAAGGCCCATCGGATTCATGTAGCAGTGAATAACTGTCAGGCAGAGCATTAGTCAACTGTGCTCAAGACGATAGGTATCGTTGCTAACAAGACCCTTAGTATTTTGATAGATCCTGGTGCTACCGAGAGTTTCATTTCTGGTGCAACGCTAAAAATACTTAAGGTAAAGGCAGTCGAATAAGATGAGTTTAGCTTCACAGAGATGGCTTCGAGAGCCAAACAGAAGGTTGGAGGAAGGGCTATGGGCTATGTACTTAAATTGGGAGAGTTGTCACAAGGGCCAACCTATACATCACAATCCTAGGATCTTATGATGTCATGATTGGTATGGATTGGTTGGAATCGCATGAGGCGATACTCAACTGTAAGACAAAATAGTTGATCTTGGTTGATGACAAGGGGCAAAGACGTGTGATTGAACGCCAGAACCAGGGAGTTTCCCTGAGGTTTATCGCTTCCTTGCAACTTCGGAAGAGCATATGCAAGGGGTGCAATCTTTATGTGATCCTTGAGTTAAACAAGAATCGAGTAGTGGAAGGTATAGAACACCTTCCGATGGTGAGAGAGTTTACAGACGTGTTTTCGGAGGAGTTGTCTGGGATGCCACCGGAGAGGGAATTGGAGTTTACCATCGACCTAAAACCGGGGACTGAACCAATAACAAGAACTCCTTATCGTATGTCGACCCCGGAGTTACAAGAGTTGAAAATGCAATTGAAGGAGTTGTTGGAACTGGGACTGATACGTCCTAGGGTGTCACTGTGGGGTGCACCTGTTATTTTCATACGAAAGAAGGATGGGTCATGGAGACTCTACATTGACTACCGTCAATCGACCAAGGCCGTGATCAAGAATCAATATCCGTTGCCAAGGATTGATGATATGTTCGATTAAATGAAGGGCATGATACTGTCCTCCAATATTGATTTGAGATCAGGGTATCACCAATTATGGATCAAGGAAGATGACGTCCCTAAGACTGCCTTTAAGACAAGGTTTTGACATTATGAGTTTACTATTTTACTGTTTGGACTAACCAACACCCCAGGGGTATTTATGAGTTTGATGAATAGGGTGTTCCGTAAATACTTGGACAAGTTTGTCCAAGTATTCATTGACGATATTTTGATTTACTCTCGGACGACGAAGGAGCATGACGAGCACTTGCGCTTGGTACTACAGTCTCTGGAAGAGAACAACTTGTATGGGAAGTTTTCCAAATGCTATTTTTATCAATCGAAGATTCACTACTTAGGGCATATCATCTCCGATGAAGGCATCGTCATGGATCCAGCAAAGGTCGAGGCTATTACGGAATGGATTGCACCGAAAAATGTCTTGGAAGTGCGTATCTTCGTGGGTTTAGTAGGATACTATCGACGGTTCATCGATGGGTTTTCGAAGATATCAAATCCGATCATAGAGTTGTAGAAGAATAACAAGAAGTTTGTTTGGACCAAGAAATGCACAGAAGCATTTCGTAGGCTCAAGGAATTGTTGACAACAACACTGATACTAAAGGTCCCTGACATGGATGTGGACTTCTTGGTATGAATTGACGCATCCAAAGAAGGCTTAGGCGGAGTCTTGATGCAAGATAGATGAGTGATCGATCACATTTCAAGGAAACTGAGAAGGCATGAGGAGAAGTACGCAACGCACGATTTGGAGTTGTTAGCCATTGTATATGCCTTGAAGGTTTGGAGACACTACCTTGTTGGATGAAAATTTGAACTAAAGACTGACCATTGTGGACTACAACACATCTTTACGCAAAGCGACCTGAACGTGCGACAATGACGTTGGCCATAATTGCTTAGTGAGTACGACTTTGAGATTACTTACATAAAGGGAACAGTGAACCGAGTGGCGGATGCATTGAGTCGCAGACCACACATCTTTTCCATGCTACCTCTTCAGACGAATCTACGTGAAAGGATTCTAACTTTACAACATGATGATGACTGGTACAAGAGGTCAAGGGTTTTATTAGATAAAACGCAATGATGATACCACGATTTGAAGGATTTTTTTTGATAGCGATGCATTATTGAGGTTTAAAAATCGGATCTACGTATCGCCAAATGACGAGCTGAGGATGTTGATCCTGAGGGAGGCTCATAGAGATGTTTACATGGCTCACTGGGGAGTCACGAAGATGAGGGAAGACCTTAAACCCTTATTCTTATGGAAGGGAATGAAGGTAGACATAGTCAACTATGTGGCTAGATGTCTAGAATGTCAGCAGGTAAAGGCTGAATATAGACACCCAGGAGGATTACTACAACCACATGCTATTCTGGAATCGAAATGGGAGGTTATTTTGATGGATTTTATTGTTGGATTGCCACTAATGACAAGGAGACATGAATTGATTTTCGTAGTAGTAGACACTCTGATAAAGAGTGCTCACTTTTTTCTTCTGCATATGATGTATCAGGAACCCGACATAGCTAGAGTTTTCATCATTGAGAATGTGAGGTTGCATGGCATTCCTAAGAGGATTATATCCGATCGAGGATTAGTGTTACTGGATGATTTTGGATGAGTTTCCAAGAGGCCTTGGGAACCCAACTTAACTTTAGTACTGTGTCTCACCTGGAGACTGACGGGCAAACTGAATAAATGAACCAGACCTTAGAAGACATGTTGCGCATGTACGTAATGGACCAACAAAAGCTTGGGAAGAATTATTGCCACTACTGGAATTCGCTTATAGAAACAGTTACCAGAGCACCATTAAGATGGTACCCTTTGGGTTTCTTTAGAAGCAACTGTGTCGGAGGTCGTTGACTTGGGATCGGCTTGTAGATAGGATCCATATGGGACCAGAAGCCATCCAAGAATTGGAAGATTAAATAAGAACCTTAAGACAAAGGATCAAAGAAGTGCAGGATCAACAGAAGACTTACGATGATGTGCGTCATGTCGACTGTAGTTACGTTGTGGCGATAGAGTCTTTTTGCAGTTGAAACGACATAAGAGTTCGAGCTAATTTGGAAAAAGGGGGCTAAACTATATCTTAGGTTCATGGAATCCTAGGATATTATGAAAGAGTGAGACTTGTGGACTAATGACTAGCCTTGCCTAATTCTTAAGGCATATGCATGATGTATTTCATGTATCTGTTGAGACTTTATGATTAGTGATCCTTCACATGATTTGACTTGAGCACCTTGCGGGTGTCGGATGAGGGTGCACTCACGGCTGAGTTGATCCACATCTTGGATCATCGCATTCAACAACTACGATGACGAAAAGTAGATCAGGTCAAGGTCCAGTGGGACAACTATAGTCCACACTCGGTGACCTGAAAGGATGCATATGATATGCACTAGCAGTTTCCATTTTTGTTTGATAAATAGACATATGATACTATGGTACACTTTATTTCGGCATATATGCTGTGAAACTTCAGGACGAAATTTAGACCAAGAAGGGGTGTATGTAACATCCCGCTCTAGCGAACTGAGTGAACTTATTCTTTGAGGACACTTTCTCGCAAGTGATCCGGATTATTATGCTATTAAGCCTTTTGATTTTGATTATGAGGCGTCATGGGATGATGACTTGTTGTTTTTTCTTTTCTGCCTCAACATAGACAGGTGCTATTGACTCGGTTTTACTGAGTGTGCAGGATTATGGACCTAGAGGATGTTGTTGTTCTTATAAGAAGTGGAAAGGGTAGTTGTAAAATTATGATAGAGTTCTTCAATGTTGTTCTTATAAGATAGGAGGTTTAATTTACTATTTAAATCCTTTAAGAAAATGTCAACTTTACTTTTGTCAAAGCGCAAATTCCTTTTATTATCATAATTCTCTTCATTGGTGCTCCTATGCATGGAAAATTTTAGAGTTAGGGTTAAAGGTTTATGATCAGAGTCATGCTCATGGTCATTTAAAAGGTAAAAATTTGTTATTTGGTTGGAAAAGGGGATACTAGATATCACATAATCTACAACACTAGTACCTAGCCCATGAATACAGATCATTTGATTGGAGTTTGGCCACTTCATTACTTCATTGCAAATTATTAGGTCTTGTAACTAATTAACTAATAACTCAATATGTAAATAAATATAAAAAATTGTTATTTAAAAATTAAAATCTAAAACATAAATAAATATAGAAAAATTATTATTTAAATACAAAATATAAATAAATATAAATATTTTCAATATTAATATTTAAAAACAGTTTTAAATATAAAATATGATTAAACTTTAATAGATTATTAAATTTAATTATTAAAATTTAAGTTTACTCACGAACTAACTAATTAATAAATCATTTAATCTTACAAGTTTCATTTAATTTTAACAGCTCACTAACTACTAACCCTGAAATCACTAACCTCTAACATCTAAACATTTTTAAAAACACATACATGTGTTCTTTTAAACAAGCCTATATGCCTTCCAAATTGCCATGATGTTTTGCAAGTAAGCACTTAAAAGAATGCGCATAAGTTGCCTATATGCCTTCCAAATTGCCATGATGTTTTGCATGTGCATAAGTTTTAGGAAAGTCATACATTTAGGAAAGAATGTGCATAAGTTTTAGGAAAGTCATACATTAATAACATGTGCATGGTTGTATATTGGCACGAATCCCTCTTTTTATGAGTTTTAAAAAAATTGTTGGGGAATAGCAGATTTTAATCGAAAACTATTAAGCACATTCATGTCATTGGTTTTTCTTGCATTTCAGAGTAGGACGGGGTGCATTTTGATAAGGATGAGGTATTCCTGTCATTGGTCTTTCTTGTAGTGGCATTTTCTCTCATTCCGTCTAATTTGGGGTAGTTTTTTTTTGGTCATTTACGACATTTATATTTGTTATTCTATGAATTTAGAAAATGACATTTTTTTTATAACTTTTGTAATGCATTTTCTAAATTTTATTAACATGGAAGATTTTCATGATTAGATATGAAACCCATTATATTCAACTACGAAATTTTTAAATTTAGTCCCAACTAGAGATGCAAACATTAACATTGTCAATTTAGCATTGAAACACATAAACCTTATTACCTTTAGAAGTACCAAAGAGCTAGCACACCTTTCCCTATCTACATCCATTGAGACATTTGTTTATCTTATTTCCATACCTAAGGCGGTTACTGAATGATTAACTTCCAAAAGGCGATTACACTCCCTCGGCTCTTTCAGCCTGCTATAACATGGCAATCGACACCGTCGGCTCTGCACGTTACAGTTATTGATGTGAATCAAGTTTATAAATTATTCCACCGTGAATCCAATCAGATCTCCTTAAATGTGACATCACGTCGGAAGAGAAAATCAATCCACTGAAAAATCAATTTTCAAAATGACGTTAAATAGTTGGAATTTTATTTTGGGAATAACAGGATGAAATTCAAATAGTATTCTAGATACACGCCACTGCTTGTATTACACAGTGTGGTGATAGGTTCGCAGCGAACCATAAAGATGAACTTTACATGAAATACTGCCATTTCACTAAATATGAAAAGAAAAATTGTGTATTTGGCTCTGTTTTTTTAACAACCTTGCTATCTGCTCATATTTTATTTTAGACGGGATTAAATCAAAATCAGCATAAATTCTGATAAATACCACGCAAAAGTTCTCAATGAAAGCATTCGTGGTGGAAAAATTGTTCCATTAATTGGAAATATCTCTACACTGCTTAAACTTTAAACACGTAAAAGTTTCAACGCTGTGTCTTTTCTAGGTAATTTGCAGACTATTATCTGTTTTCCGGTGTAAATGTGTTTCATCTTTCATTGTCAACGTTTACTGTGAGCCCTACATTTTCATCGGGCATTTTCTGTATCCTTTCGATCCATCAAAATCCTATGCTGTGCAGTTGATAGAATACTAAATAACTGTTTCGATAAATAATACTAATCCGACAACGAATTACTAGCAAATTGTCTGTTCAAAAAGTCCAAACTCTAAAGCGGTTATTGTTTTTGGAGCTCCAAACCAGGTGATATTTTACATTTCTGGGAACTAACATCATGTTTGAGGTCGTTACCATAAATGTTTATCACGTTTATTTTTGTCCACAATATCCTGCGCGAAAACCTTCAGAAGAAGGTATCTGTGTAGTTAAAACACGAGTACAATCGGATTTCACAAGCAGGAAACATATTTTGGTAGAGCATAGTTGTTAGTTGTAAAGCTCAACTTAGTATTTCTTGATTTGCTCGAGCTTACTTAGCTCAACTTTTTTCCCTTAATGAAATGCACTCGGCCATATATGTGCTCTGCATATTCTTGTTTCCAACCCGTCTTCTCTATTATCTTCCTTGCTTCTCATTTTGTCATGGTATTAGAGTGTTGGATGTAAGCCTCTTCACAAAGACTGGAGAGTAGCCCGATTCCAAAAGGAAGAACCCAGAGTCTAAGCTGTCTCACAGACGTCGTAAGTAAGACTCTTCATAGAGCTTGGAGAGAAGTCCGCTCAAAAGATCATTGGAGACAACATAGCGCCCGGAAGCAGACCTGGAGAAAGATGAAACGTTTAAAGATTCATGGAATCCCTTCTTCACGAGGAAGTTGCAAGAAGCAGCAGAGGAGAAGCTACAACAACCATAAGATCGGCTTCACAAGTATATCTGGGCCGTTAAATAAAACTCAGAAAGGATGAGGAGGGCGCAAAAGAAGTGAACGATTTTCAACTATTAGATCTCGGCGAAGCAAGAGTAGTCATCAGATCAAGAAAATGTGTGCAAATTTTAACCGTTGAAGTTCTTCGGACTTTAACTATTCGACATTTTTTGTGCACAGGTTACAAAGGTGTCGAAATCTTCCGAAGTTCCGAAACCCAAAACAATTCATGTCCCTCGATCCATTCAAGGGCCACGTGTCAGACGATCCCCGTATTCAGCGATGTGGTGCTTCGAAGGATAGCAAGTATTATGCATTAAATAAGCCTGAAGAAACTCTCCACCGTCAGATTGGAGGACACGTGGCGTTCAATCAACACTTCGTTGGTTCATTGTTTAGAAATAATAGTAGAAGAAGGTTATCAAAGTCCAAAAGCGCAAAGTAGATATGGACCGTTGGAGCCAGAACGGACATGCATCACACGATCCCACACTTCGGTGCTTCAGCACTTCGGAGGCTTAAGAAGTGTGAGGGAGACAAAATCGCTGAAGGGTCGGTTGCTCAAAGTTCATCTGGACCATCCATTGACGAAGAAACGTGGACTAAGGATCTTCTATTTCACTAGTTTGGGGTTCGGAGAAAACACAATACAGTGTTTCCAAAACTCCGGAAGGCCGAACTAAATCTCACTCGTCAAATCAAGAGGACACATGGAGGCTAATCCCACACTTCGGAGGATGGCACATATTAGCAAACAAAAACTCCCGAATGTCAAAGTTTCGAAGAAGATCTTGGCCATTGGTTTGTAGAGGTCTGAGGATCATTCGATTTACATCTCTCCAGACAGTTCGCCACTTCGGCATGTCGTGAGTATTGTGATTGAGAGCGGTGGAAGATCTCTGAAGTCCGGATTTCCGAAGTAATTCTAAGTAGTAGATCTCGACAGGTAATTGAGACCGTCGATCTCTTCCCCTATTCAAGGGTTTGCGAGTTCAGAGGATTGAGAGGTAAGAAAAGAATATTGCATGGAGCCCCGAAGGCCCGAAGACATGAAGTCCCAAAATAATTGTGAGACATTGATCTCAGATCAACGAGGACCATTGATCTTTGCAGCAATTTGCTCCTAGTCACATGAGAAGTTGACCTTCAATTTTTTTTTTTCTCTTGAGTACACTCAGATAGCCTGATTTCTCCATTAAAGGATTACAGTCGATAAAGAACAAAGCTTAGTGTTTTGACTCTGTAGATCTCGTGCTCAGATAGTCAGATCCAGCCAGATTGGAGCTAAAGAAGTGGTTTACCGCGTGTTTTTTGGCTCGAAGTCATGGAGAGAACTTCACAGACCTAGTTTTACATGCAGGAAATAGGAAGAGAACTTGTTTGTTTGCATCAAGCAGTATCAGTGTGACGAGATAGAATAGCGCATCCAAAAGTGTGATCAAATTGGTGAATGAACAACCAAGAAACATTGTCATGGGTCAGCAATGACGACTCAGGAAGTCCAGAAGAGATCTCAGACATATATGGAATGAGAACAACAAAGAAATGGCAGCATATTTTGCAAAGATAAATGAAGAGGTTCCAGTTGTACCTGAGGAGCTCACACAAGAAGAAGATCAGATGAAAATTGATTAAATTTGGAGCAACATGAGCATGAATCTACGATTACCGCCACAGTATAATCATAAGAATTTTGAATTTTGGTCTCTTATAATGAATGCTTATTTGAGTCTTGTAGATTGTTATCATAATCTACATGATCAGGAAAGGGATGCATTAGAATTGCATCTCATCCAACAAGCCTTGGATGACAGTATGTTGCGAAAGGTTGCAACAACGACATCTTTGAAATAAAATTGGAGTATTCTGGAAACATAGTACAATGAAAGAGGGAGAAACAATTTATCGAATGTTTCCACTCTAGAAGAAGAACCTGTGTCTGAAGCAGAGCTACCAGAGGAACAAAATGAAGAAACATCTGTGTCTGAAGCATAGTTATTAGAGGACTAGAATGAAGGAGCATATGTGTGTGAAGCAGAGCTACCAGATGAAGAGAAAGAAGATGCATCTATGTGTGAAGCAGAGCATGAGAAAATTGTATAAACTAATGGTGAAGCTATCAGTACAACAACCTGCATCGATTAATTGATTCGAGTAGTGTTTTTTGATGAAAACAAAGGATTCACATCAATAATGATTGATGAATATTGTGCAAAAATTGGCCTCTCTGAAACATAGGTAAGAAATCTTGAAGTTGAATTTGATGATGATAACTTATCTTATGATGAGTGCCTTCAAATAATGTAAAAGAAGAAGAAAATTGATGAATTGATGTTTGGAGGAGGAAGCCTACTTGGCATTCAAAACCAGGTGGATGATTTGATGACTACAGAAGCAGTACTTGAAAGAAGGTTTAATGACAAAAGCATTCAATCCACTACACTTATGACTATCAATGAAGCAACTAAAGAAGAAAATAGTGTTGATGCTGTTTTGAAATGGATTGAACAGTCAATCTATGATGATGATGATGGTAACTGCTCTCAGAAAGAACAAAAAGAAGAGAACCAATATGGTTCTTGTTATAATTTTTTATATCAGATTGAAAAGTTGTTTGAGTATGCATGTGAGTAGCCAAAAGAACAAGATGAAGACATGGATGAGGATTTCAATGAAGACTAGTTTGAAACCATTTTCATGCAATGGAGTTTTGAAGAAATCAGATTTTATTTTGAGTTAATGTGGAAATAGTCTGTTTACTGTGTAGCCCAAGCTATGAAGGGTGTTGATGATAGTTTGTAGTGGTGGCACGAACCCACTATCAAATACAAATTTGCTGCAGAATAAGATGAAAGAAACGTGCATAAGAAGCCTGATCAAATTATGAATATGAAGTTGTAGCAACAAAGAAAGAAGGCCAAACATAGAGCCTTCGACATCAATGCCAAAATTAAAAAAATCACCACATTAGAACATTACAGAGTTTGGAAGAAGAGAAAGAAAAAAAACCAGTTCAAGTGAAAAGTTGAAGTCTATTTTTGTTGTTACGTATTGTAAGCCTAGCTGAGACATAGACCAGTTAGCATTTTTCATTTTTGAATTCATTTGTGATTTTGTTTAAATCCATTGGGTAAATCCATTTTTTTTATTTCAAAATACAACACTTAGGCTTTATTAGTGCTGATGTTTGTAAATGTTGAGTTTAAGAGGGAGTGTTATTTGTAAACCTTAACGTGGTAGTGATTGTACACTTCCAGTTGTACGAGTCTATTCTAGGATGTATGTCCTAGTTCTTGATCTTCTTGATTTGTTGGAGCTTATTTAGCTCAGCTCTTTTCCCTTAATAAAATGCACTTGGCGCTATATGCTTTGCACATTCTTGTTTCCAACCTGTCTTCTCTGTATTATCTCCTTTGCTTCTCATTTTGTCAATAGTGTTGTGGCCAACGTGTTGAAATTGGACGTTGGACAACAATTTCCAAATAAGAGACTTTCTTTTAGTCGGTAGAGTGTGAGATTCAAGGACCAGAATGAAGGAGCATATGTGTGTGAAGCAGAGTTACCAGATGAAGAGAAAGAAGGTGCATCTGTGTGTGAAGAAGAGCATGAGAAAATTGCATAAACTAATGGTGAAGCTATCAGTACAACAACCTGCATCGATTAATTGATTCGAGTAGTGTTTGTTGATGAAAACAAAGGATTCACATCAATAATGATTGATGAATATTGTGCAAAAATTGGCCTCTCTGAAACATAGGTAAGAAATCTTGAAGTTGAATTTGATGATGATAACCTATCTTATGATGAGTGCCTTCAAATAATGTAAGAGAAGAAGAAAATAGATGAATTGATGTTTGGAGGAGGAAGCCTACTTGGCATTAAAAACCTGGTGGATGATTTGGTGACTGCAGAAGCAGTATTTGAAATAAGGTTTGATGACAAAAGCATTCAAGCCACTACACTTATGACTGTCAATGAACCAACTTAAGAAGAAAATAGTGTTGATGCTGATTTGAAATGGATTGAACAGTCAATCTATGATGATGATGATGGTAACTGCTCTCAGAAAGAACAAAAAGAAGAGAACCAATATGGTTCTTGTTATAATTTTTTATATCAGATTGACAAGTTGTTTGAGTATGCATGTGAGAAGCCAAAAGAATAAGACGAAGACATGGATGAGGATTTCAATAAAGACCAGTTTGAAACCATTTTCATGCAATGGAGTTTTGAAGAAATTAGAGTTTATTCTGAGTTAATGTGGAAATAGTCTGTTTACTGTGTAGCCCAAGCTATGAAGGGCGTTGATGATAGTTTACAGTGGTGGCATGAACCCATTGTCAAATACAAATTTGCTATAGAATAAGATGAAATAAGCATGCATAAGAAGCCTGATTAAATTATGAATATGAAGTTGTAGAGACAAAGAAAGAAGGCCAAACATAGAGCCTTCGGTATCAATGCCAACATAAAAAAAAAATGACCACATTAGAACAATAGAGAGTTTGGAAGAAGAGAAAGAAAAAAGCCGGCTCAAGTGAAAAGTTGAAGTCTATTTTTGTTGTTACATATTGTAAGCCTCGCTGAGACATAGACCATTTAGCATTTTTCATTTTTGAATTCTTTTTTGATTTTGTTTAAATCCATTGGGTAAATCCATTTTTTTAATTTCAAAATACAACACTTAGGCTTTATTAGTGTTGATGTCTGTAAATGTTGAGTTTAAGAGGGAGTGTTAGTTGTAAACCTCAATGTGGTAGTGATTGTACACTGCCAATTGTACGAGTTTATTCTAGGATTTATGTCCTAGTTCTTGATATTCTTGATTTGTTGGAGCTTATTTAGCTCAGCTCTTTTCCCTTAATAAAATGCACTCAACGCTATATTCTCTGCACATTCTTGTTTCCAACATGTCTTCTCTGTATTATCTTCTTTGCTTCTCATTTTATCAATAATGTTGTGGACAACTTATTGAAATTGGATGGTAATTTCCAAATAAAAGACTTTCTTTTAGTCGTTAGAGTGTGAGATTCAATATCTTAATATTGGCACCATTAACATCTAACACGAAGGCCAAAATTTAAACATTAAACTGACCTTAGTAGTTTGTTAAGTTTCTTATAATTTCTAGATATCTTTAAATAGATTTAATTTAGGTTATTCACAAGTATGTCCGAAGTGAAGGTTTGAGTTTAAAAAAATACATAATAATAAATTTATTTATTTAAATTACTTTGAATTTAAATAATAAAATGTTAATTACTATTTTAATAATAAACAATATATAAAAGTATTTTTATCTATTTCTAAAGAATGATATTTACATTTATGTCGATACTTTAACTTATTATTAATACAAAATATCTAACCAACTCACTTTTGTATTTTGAGTACAAGATTTGGACGATTTGGACTAGGTGTCTATATGTCTTTTCATAGTTTGGAGAGAAATACCTAATTTGACATGACATTATCTATATCAGCTTAAAGTCGATTATCCATAATCTTAAATCGTTAAAAGAAAATATAAATATAGAAAATTATTGTTAGCAAGGTAGTAAGACTTTAGTAGTCATAATCCTTGAAATCTTACCGATAGAGGTGACCTCCTCAAGTTTAATGGGATTTTTCTTTTATGCATCCATTGGGATTTTTCTTTTATGCATCCATTTTGTCAAATTGAAGAATAAAATTTCTTTATGTGTTTTAAAGATGTAGTTTAACTTGTCTCCCAACCTTTCTTGGTATAGGCCCCCTCTATTGGTATTGTTCCAAATTTTGAGAAGTAGTTCAACTTGTGTCCCAACCTTTGTTTGTATAGGCCCCCTCTATTGGTATTGTTCCAAATTTTGAAAAGTAGTTCAACTTGTCTCTCAACCTTTGTTTGTATAGGCCCCCTCTATTGATATTGTCCTAAGTTTTTAAAAGTTGTTCAACTTGTCTCCCAACATTTGTTGGTATAGGCCCCCTCTATTAGTATTGTCCCAAATTTTCACATATGAGGGAATTCTTATCTAGACGGACTTCTATGTAGTATTTGTTATGTCAGAAAAGATCTAGAATATGATGAGCCCTATGTCTCCCAACTCAAGACGTATTACAAACATGGAGGACGGCATATGCAACATCTAGTGAAACGAGCCCTCATCCTTTGGAGAATACATTATATCTATTCACCAATTGCAGAATACATTATATCTATTCATCCTTTGAAGAATACACCATTTGCAATATGTATCCACGAATTGCAAAAGGAGCCCTCACCCTTTGCAATATATATTCACCAATTGCGGATTTAATAAGCCCCGTGGACTTTCAAGAATGGCACGTTTGATTTATTCAGAGTCAAAAGGCCTGGTCGAATCAATTGAGGATTTCATAAGCCCAATGGAGTTTCAAGAATTGGACGTTTGATTTCTTCAAAGTCAAAATAAATATCGTGTTTGTGATTAATACATGTAAGTCAAACTGAACGAAATCAAAGCAAGGAATGCGCGTATAACATCACATCACGTGTTGGACTTACCATCTGCAAATTCTTCAAAAGATGGGTTCGAAGAGCTTATAAATAGAGCTTTCTTTCCCGTCTTTCAAATCATTCACCTATACCTTCATCTCGCAATTATTTTCCCCGCCACCCAATCTCTCCTTACACTTAATTCGATAAACATCTTCATTCATCAGTTTATTTTCCCCGCCACTTAATCCCGGATTTCGTTTCTAGTATCGACTCCATTGAAGCAGCGGCGTTTACACTTATTGAATAACATGGCGGTCAGGGTGGTGTATGGCATCATCATATGCGCGTTGCTATTCGCTGCGCTATTTCCAACAGCAAGTTCCAGGCCTAATTTCCTCCACGAAGCTACTACTGACTCCGAAATTAAGGACAAATCAAATACCAATAACTTGTCTGAAGTTTATATCGAAGAAACCAATAAAGCGGCCACCATTGATGTAGAGTTACTGGGCGATAAGCTTCCAAAGAGCGGTTATACTCCCTCGGCTCCTTCAGCCTGCCATAACATGGTAATAGATACCGTCGGCGCTGCACGCTACAGTTGTTGATGCGGATCAAGTCGATAAATTATTCCGTTATGATTCAGTTTAATTCTCCTTAAATTTGATATCGCATTGGAAATAGAGAAAATCAATCCAATCCAAAGTCAATTCTCAAGATGACGTTAAATAGTTGGAGTCTGATTTTGGGAAAATAAGGATTAATTCATAGAGTGTTCTAGATACCCCCTACTGGTTGTATTACTCAATCTGTTGATGGGTTTGCATTAATCCATAAATATGAACTTTACATGAAAGAGTTCCTTTTTCATTAAATTTGAGAAAAAAAAAACAGGGTATTTAGTTCGGTTTTTATTAACCTCGCTGTCCGCTTCAAAGATTTCTTATTTTAGACTTGATTAAGCTAACATCAACAGAAATTCTCAAAAATATCACGCTAAATTGTACTCTTGAATGAATTAGAAATATCTCTCTAGTCTTAATTAAATACGTCAAGTTTCAACGTTATGGATTTTCTCTCTAGTCTTGAATGAATTAGAAATATCTCTCTAGTCTTAACTAGATAAAGCCGCTGCCAGTTTTCGCCTCGCATTTTCTGTATTCTTTCGATCCATCAAAATCCTATGCTATACAGTTGATAGAATACGAAAAGTAATGAAGAAGAATACCGAACAGTCAAGAAATTAGTATGCATGGTTTAATATATTTCCAACTAGACCCATTACAATTCATTGCATCATGTATTTTAAATCAGCGAAGAAGGAAAATCCGAGTAATATTGTTTTCATCGAATAATCTATGCTCACACTTTTGCAGATAGTTCAAAATTAAACCAAGAAAAACGCTAGCTGGTTACACATTCGCTTTAAATGTTTCAAGAAAGCACTGCCTGGATCTGCACTTGCAAAGATGTTCAGGATGAACGTCCAAGCTTAGAAAAACCAGTGTGTTTTCTCAATAATTTTGTCAATCACATGTCATTTCCAAGTGGCCAAATGTTCATTTTGGAGAATATAAATGCTATCTATAGAATGTAGAGACGACTGTTGTTATAAGAGGTAAAGAAAAGTGCTGGAGTGTTATCGAAGTATTTTTTCCTAAGGGTAGGTCAGATCGCTATGTTGTAGATTATAAAGGAAAACAATATAAACTTCTCACTTAGTTTTAGAATGTTAATAAATAGGCGATACATGTATGACTTAATATTAGTATGGTCATAAGTCCTGTGATAATAGGTTTGCGATAATAGGTTTGCTTGTTCCATCTTAACTTTGGATTTGTTAAGTGATGAGAGGGATCAAATTTCCTAAGGTGCAAATCATTTTACAGTCTATTAAAGGAAGAGAAGGATCAAATCCCTTGATATGCAAATCAATTTTAGAGTGTAAAAATTGGCTCCATCATAGTAACTCTAGATCTATCAAGTGTCAATAAAACTCAAACCTTTTAAAATGTAAAATTTGAAGAATTGTTTTCATTTTCACAAACATGATCCCTCTTGATATTTGATAGATTTAAAATTAAAATAAATTTAGACAAATTTATTTGTTGTTATTATTATTAGCACAAACACATAATATTCATTCAAATAGGAAACAACATATAACAACACGAACGCGCCCTGAGAAAATGAATGCGTTGACCCTGAGAAAATGAATGCGTTGACAATGGCGGCACTCCAAATAGGCGCAGACCACATGAATAGTGACAGCCGCCTCGTGCTACATCAGCCTAAGCTATCCGTTAATCTATACAGCAGGCGTCCAGACCTTTGAGATGTTCACGTTTCCTGCGGAGTCTAAAATGGGAAAAGGAAACAGCAGCAAATATCGTCGCAAAAAACGGGATGTAGCATAGCATAGCATAGCAGTAAACGTGGAAGGAAAGCGCACCATACGTGTTGGAAATCGGCTGCCATTAACGCTGGATCCTTAATTTGAGGTAATTCTCTTTACTAATGACTAATGGATAGACTAGGAATAATGCAGACGTTAAGCTGTAAAATCTGCACCGCTGTATTGATCGAGATACGAAGAATATTCTTCATCAAATAAATCTTGCTCATCCACTCATAAACAATTGAATTATGATAGTTTTTTTCATCTTAAAAAATAATAAAAACAAACATTCATATTTGAAATGGTGCATGTAAATGTTCATTAAATATTTTGTTTTCCAAATTAACATACAAAGCAACTTCCGAAGACTTAGCTACTTAGTTAAAATCCTTACCATAGTGTTATGGCCCTTCTAAGAGCATCCATAATAATATCTAACAAAACCTAAACTTTGGACACCAAACATTTAGGCATTATATAGTATACATAGGAATTACATCGAATTTTGTCTATAAGGGGGTAGTTCTATAGGATCTTTCATGGTCTTTTGAGGGAGTATGAAAATATTTCACATTAATAATAATAATAATAATAATAATAATAATAATCTATTTTTAAGGTCACTACAAGGCCAGACACCAAATTGGTGTATAAGACCCCCTTCTTCCAGAAATTCGTGTATGGGGTATCTTGAAGCTACTTAACACACATTTAGGATTTCTTTTTGCTAAGGTTTTTCCTTGTTTATTAGTCATTATTAGTCATTAGTCAATGTCCTATATTTTAGGGAGAATATTTTTCTAGGGAGAATATTCTCTTCAGTTTTCACTTCAGTTTGACTAGTTGAGTCGAGTCTAGATGATGCATTGGTTTTGTCACCATGCAAGATTGGAATCATCACTAGATAATGCGCATTAGCCTTGGTACCATCACTAGAATAGCGCATTACCTATGATTCCTTGATCTCATCCTCACTTCACTATGTTTCAGTCAGTTAACTAAATATTGGTAGACTGTTTAACTCATCTAAGTGGTAGTTCACTTTCGTAACTGCCTGAGAGACTAGAGTAGGTGGAATTTTACTCCTGTAACTGTTGGTGTGTGTCCAGATCACTCTAGACCACCACTGTGGCGCATTGGCTTCTCCTCCAGTGCACATTGGTTGAGTTATATAGAGTATATCATGTGTAAATTATTCATTATTCATTACAGTTAATGAGAATTCTTCCATTCTTTCTCTCTTTCTTCTTCTTTCACAATTTCTCTTTGCAAATCAAGGATGATTTTAAGGATGAAAATTGATTTTAAAATGTAGAAACCTTGGCAAATCTAACTAATCATTCATATGCCAACTATAAATGTTTGGTGATATTTTTGTAAAAATATTCAAATTTCTAAGGATTTTATATAGTTTGAATAAAATTTTGGCGATTTTAAAGGTAAAATATTTTTTTCCTATAAAATTTGGGTGAATCATTTTTAGAATGACAAATCTTGTTTTGGGAAAAACCATGGAAAATTAGCCCATGAGCGAAATTTAGCCCCTAAAATCATCCTTGCTACAAATGTGTGTGGTATTTTCTAGCTAGATATATTCTTTGTAGGCTCAACCAATTTACATGGTATTAGTGCTGATAGAATACTAAGAAAAAGCTACACCATTTTTTTTGCAGGTACAAAAGATTGAAGACAACAGAAAAATGGAATTCCCAAAAGAATTCATTCTTACACCTTACAATTACTTTGCATGGAAGGAGAGAATAATGATACATCTCTGAACCAGAGGATTGTACAAGTTAACCTTGAATACAGACACAAAACTGACATCACCGATAGAAAAATCCAAGTATCTAATCGAATTGATGAAGCATTCAGAAAAATTTCCAGACTCATCTCTCCCAATCTCCTTTCTCACATATCTTCCGGTAAAACCCCCAATGAAGCCTGGACCACCTTGAAATGGATCTTTGGAAAATAGGATGAGATAAGGGGACACATGCTTGAGGTGGAATTGCTCACATTGGATCAAAAAAGCTTCGACAATCTCCAATATTTCTTTACAAAATTCAAGGATTTACTGTCGCAACTCAAAGCTTGCGGGGTTGATAAATCTAATGATGAGAAACAAATGGTTCTCAAAATTCTCTCCAAACTTGGTCCTGAATTCTCTGTGGTCATATCCACATTCCTTTCAATCAAATTCACCTCTGGAGCCACCTGGAAGATGCCTTCTCTTGAATAATTTATCGAATCCCTGACACAAGAGCAAACCAAGCTCATCAACACGGGAAAAATCAAAGGCCGAAAGGTTCATGCACTTAATTTTCAAGATGGTAGCCATCAATATCATAAATATAAAGATAAAGAAAAAATGAAATCTCATTCAAATTAGAAAAAGGAAGGGTACTCAAAAACCTTCACCAATGCCTCTAGATCCAAAGTTGGAAAGGGAAGAAAAGGGGAGAAATGCACATACTTCCATAAAGGATTCCATCTAGAATATGCATGAATGTAGAAAAAAATAGATCTAATGACTCAAATACTTCAACAAAACAACCTTGGATATCGCATCCTCGAGGGTACCAAGAAGAAGAATCTAGAAGATCAGAATCCCAAGAAAGACAATTCTAGCCATGCCTTGATTGCCATAAACTCCTCTCCAGATGCTTGGATCATATATTCAAGAGCATCACATCACATGGATTCCACAAAATAAATTTATTCTTCATTGGATGAAGGCAAAGGTCCTACTATTCTGATGGGGGACAACTCTCCATTCTAGGTCATCGACAAAGGAAGGATTGAACTCATCAAGGGAAGCTTCGAGAATGTGTTGCAGGTTCCCAAACTTTCTGCCAATCTTCTCTCCATGTATCAAATGATGAATTAGGACACCGGAAATAAAGTCATATTCACACCAAATTTAGTTGACATCTATGACATGCGAGCCAATTCCAGGGTTGCTACCGGGGAGGTAAATCATCAATCTAGATTGTATACATTTTCTAAATTTATTGAACCAGATTATGCTTAACAACTTACCCATGCTGATGAAAGTAATAGGATATGGAACGAAACATTTGTTCATTTGAATTTCATATATATTAAAAAACTTAGCAAGAAAATATTGATTGATTGTCTACTAGACATCCATTTCTCCAAAGGAATCTGTGAGAGATGTGTTCTTGGAAGAAACCCTCAAGAGAAATTTGACAAAGGAAAGATTCAGAGAGCTTCCTATCCTTTAGATCTGGTACATAGTGACCTCATGGGTCCTTTTCCGCATCCATCAATCAAAAAAGAGAGGTTTGTTCTCATTTTTTTTGATGATTTCTCACGTTCCATGTGGATTTACTTTCTCAGGAACAAATCCAAGGTCTTTCAACATGTCAAAGATTTCAAAGCACTGGTTGAGACATAGTCAAGAATTAAAATCAAAGTCTTATGAATTAATAACAGGGGAGAGTATGTCAATCATGAGATACATAACAGGGGAGAGTATGTCAATCATGAATTAATAACAGGGGAGAGTTGCAACACATAGTTCCCTATACTAAGCAGCAAAACAGAGTTGTTGAGCGAAAAAAACATATCTCTAAAAGAGATGGCATCTTGCATGCTACATGAAAAGTCACTACCACATAGACGATGGGCCAAAGCACTTAATTGTGCAACCTACATCCAAAACAGATCTCCCCATAGATATGTCAAGGATAAGAACACGTACGAGGCTTGGAGCGGCCTCAAACCAAAAGTGATCCACTTTCGTATTTTCAGTTCACATGCATGGTCTCGAATTCTCTCCGAAAAGAGGAAGGCACTTGATCCACTGAGCACTTAGTGTACTTTTGTTGGATACCCCAATGGTCTGAAGGGATATAGACTTATTGATATTTCCTTGGACCGACTCATCATTGAGCGAAATGTCCAATTTGAGGAAAGCCTCTCACATGTACCTCAACAGCCGCATGCATTCACCTTCATTCTTCCACCTGTACGAGATGATGAGAATGCACATGTTAAATCTTCTTTAGAGAAGAGTTCTGATTCAGAGGAAACAATTGATCTATATACAGAGTTAGTAAAACCAGTTGCAGAGTCATATCATCCCGATGCAAATGTAGAGCCAGAGAAGAGGCCCAAGTGGGCATATACTACTCTTCAGGATGTAGGGGATATTGTTGGTGATCCAATCAATACTAGGAGGACTTGATATGATTCTGAGGAGCCTTCTATTTCACTCACTTATAATAAACCATTTCTCTGCAGGAATATTTTCATGGTTCAGTCTTTAGATCGACAGTCTTATGGCGAGGCGGTTGGCAATCCCTTTTGGGAATCTCCCATGCAGGAGGAGTACAACTCCCTCCTCGAGAACCAGACTTGGGATCTGATTCCCCTCCCTTTTGGAAGGAAACTTGTCAAATGTAGATGGGTCTATAAGAACAAGAACACAATAGATGGATCGATTAGAAGATAAAAATATAGGCTTATTTCCAAAGTCTTTCATCAGGTGCATGGCATTGACTATGATGAGACCTACGCTCCAGTTGATCCGGATTATTTTCAGTACGAAATGAGAGCACATAAGTATACAAAGATATTGAAAGAGAGGCAAAAATATAACATACATATCTCGAAAATATAACAAGAGACATAGATATACAGTAATACACAATTTCTATTAATGTGTGAAATGTACAAAAATGTAAAAATACAGAGTGAAAGACTCGCTAGAATGGTGGTGACTTATCTATGAGAAGAGATTTGACGGCTATGCTCATTCACAAGAATATGATTGTTACAATGAGGCTCCAAAGTCCCTTTTAATATAATTAAAATCTAAAACCCTAACCCCAGAAGATGAAAATCCAAAAGGTTTGTAGGCACCGATGGGTGTAGTTGATACGTCAACTTCCCAGGGACGTAATGTTTGCATACAATCTTCGTTTGAGGCGCTCGATACACCATTGGAAAGGTATAACCGAGAATAATGACTTTCGACTGGCCCAAGTTGGTGCGTTTAGAAGTAATTGGGCCCCAAATCCCAAAAAAACGTCGTTTAGGGCCTCAAAACAGGCCTAGAAGTTTGGAACCTGAAACAATGTCGAACAACTGCCAAGATGGAAAATTGTTTTTCGATCCCATGGAATAGGTGGGTGGCCACTGATATCCACCTGGATCAATCCTCCCTCCTTAGGAAGAATTGGTCTACATTTATTCGAGTTCCCGAGGGAGAGAGGGAAACGTTTTTGGAATATGAATCTTGGTCATCCGCTTGCCTTGCTGGAGAAGTTGTGCTGCTTAGCTTGTTGAATGTTGTCACAAAACTATGGTTGGAAGGGTTGGACCATTTTAACCAGTCGGGCTACCTGAGATGACTATGTGCAGAAGGAATATCTACTCTTTGTTGCAATCTTGTCAAGTTCATCTATTGGATAGAAGGTTCTTGGACCGAGGCTACAGTGGTTTCAGTGTCCTTATGTTCATATTTTTAATACATTCTGAAGAAGATGAATTTTGGAGTATGAGATACTACCTTGTGGAATTTTTTAGGTGAGACAATAGTTGAAACCACCTCTGGTATTCTGTAGAGATGACCCCCTAGAGAAACAATGACACTGAGGGGTCGAGACTCATAAACAACATGGTGTTTCCACATATATGGTTGGCCTAAGAGAACATAACAAACATCCAGTAGGGAAACATCACATAATACCTCATACTTGAAGGGATGGATGTCGTATGAAAATTGACACTGTTGGATGAGACGAAGATATCATCCCTGGCGAATCCACCTGATTTTGTATGGTTGCAGGTATGGTTTTGTCGACAATACTAACTGTTTGAGGAGCTCTGTTGATATGAGGTTCTTATGGATTCTTCTATCAACGATAAAATGTAGCAGGGTCCCCTTCACCCACATATGTGAATGAAAAATTTGCTCCCCCTCTTTAGGATCTGTTGGTTCTTCTGGTTGAATTGTTGTGGTCATGACAATAGAAGTGGGGCCTACATCAATGATTTGTATTTTATCGGTATTTTCAGAATGATTTTCTCAATCAGGGTTCGACTCCTTTTTTTTTATCTCGACCACCAATGACTGTTTTGAGCGACATTCATCGGTGTTCTGCAAGAGGATTTTGTGGAAATCACGCCATTTTCCAGTGTCCTTCTTCATCTTCCCCTGCCCTTCTTTTATTGTGGCTTAGATTTTTTTCAGGAAGTTGTTTGTTAGGGTCATCTTTCTCATACTTTGTTTTTTGTGGATTTGGAGATATGAAATCTTGTTTGTTCTAGTTCCTAAACTTCTTCTCGATTTTAACATCATATCGATAAGCAACACCTAGTGATGAGATGTCTAGAAAATCCATTTCAGTTTGGATGTATCTGTGTAGATCCCCACGGTATTTTAGAACCATATGTCTCTCAGAGTCTTTGATACCCAACTTGGTGTGCAATGTATGGAAGGTATTGGTCAACTGTGGAACTTCTTGTCCCCTCTCTTGCATTAGTGTGGTCTATCTCATATACTAGTCCTCATAGTTTCCAACAGGGTAATATTGTTCCTTTACCGCATCCACAAAAAAATCCCAAGTGAGCTTGGCCCCATATATTCCAGACTCCTATGTGGAACTTTTATCCCAATAAGTTTCCCACCAATGTTTGACATGGGGGAGAGCCTTAAGGAGTGTGAAGGTGATATTTCTCCTGTCATAAAAATGGTGAACAAAGAAACGAACTTCTAGCAAATTTAACCATTTCTCTAGGGAATTTGCATCTATCTGACCTTCAAATATGGAATATCAAAATTAACCTGTACCTTGAAAGGCGAGGTGCCTATAAAGTGGCCTCTTTATGAAGATGCGCATGTTGTTATCGGTAGGAATTGAAGGATGTGGGAAAAATTATCGATCATTTCGTCCCTCTGTCATGTGAGATCTTTCTCAAGAAACAGATTAATAGAATCTTCTACTCCATCATTTTTATTTTCTTCTGCCATGGAGGGTTTCTTGGGCATGCGAGAGCAATTTTCCTCAAGAGATACAAGCTCAAGACCCAACTTGCTATACTTGGACCTCGTTGGGGACATGCAATGAAAAACGATCAAGAGAAACCTTCTTTGATACAACTGATCTAGATTAGTTTTTAGAAAAGAAATATACAGAGATTGTAAAAATACAAATTAAAGGACTTGCTAGAATGGCGGCATCTTATCTCTAAGAAGAGATGTGATGGTTGTGCTAATTAGAAAGAATAGGATCATTACAATGAGGCTCCAAAGGCATTTTTAACATAAGTAAAATCTAAAACCCTAACCCTGGAAGATGAAAATCCAAAAGGTTTGTGGGCCCCGATGGTGGAAGTTGATATGTCAACTTCCCGGGGACATAAATTTTGCATACGATTTTCATTTGGAGTGCTCGATACACTGTTGGAAAATTCTAACTGAAGAGAAAGACTTTTGACTGGCCCAAGTTGATGCCATTAAAAGTCACTTAGGCCCCAAATCCCCAAAAAATGTCATTTAGGGCCTCAAAACACCCCTGGAAGTTTGGAACCCAAAAAATTGCCAAAACCCTGCCAAGATGGAAAATTGTTTTTCGAGCCTGTGGAAAAAGTGTGTGGAAACCGATATCTACCTGGATCACTAATAGAGAATATGGATTCCATACCTTTGGAACTTTCCATTGCAGCGAGAAAGGGATGGAAAGTCCATCAAATGGATGTAAAGAATTCATTTCTTCATGGTGATCTCTCTAAGGAGATCTATATGGAGCAGCCCCAGGGATTTATGTAGTATTCATATGTGATATGTCAACTGATGAAGTCTCTTTGTGGCCTCAAGCAGTCTCTGAGGGCATGATATTCCAATATGGACTCCTACCTATTGTCACAAAACTTTGTACATTGTAAATCAGACCCAAATATCTGCATGCTCAGGACAGTTGATTTACTTATACTCTTAGTTTTGTATGTTGATGATTTGTTGATCACCGATTTCTCCACTTCAACGATTTTTGTAGTCAAGAGGATTATACATGACAGGATTTTTATGACAAACATGGGTTTTCTACACTTCTTCTTTGGACTCAAGATTGGTCTGGATGAATTAGGCATCAAACTATCTTAGGCCAAGTATGCATGAGATTTCCTTGAGATATTTCACATGACAAACAACAAATCTTCTTTGAATCCTTTCCTATCAAGAGTTGAACATGAGGATGGCGAGGACACTCCACTATTTGACAACACACTCTATAGACAACTAGTGGGGATCTCGTTGTATTTCACACACTCCATAAAATACCTCTCCTATGCAGTTGGCGTAGTTTCTAGGTTCATGCAAGAGTTGAGTGAGCTACATTGGAAGGCTGCAAAGCATATCCTTCGATACATATAGGTAAGCATCACCTTTGGGATTCATTATGAAAAAAAATCTACATTAGATATCATGGGGTTCACTGATTCTAACTCGGTTGGCGATATAAATGATTGCAAGTCCACATCTGGTTGCTCACTCAGTCTTGGTTCCAGGCCTATCTATTGATCAGGCAAGAAGAAGGTTCCTATTTCTCTTTATTCAGTTGAGGTAGAGTACAGAGGGGTAGTTGACATAACCATTTAGGCTATGTGGCTACAACATTTTCTAACCGAGTTTGGCATTTAGTTTCATCGGTCGATTGTCATCTGGTGTGACAACCAGACCACTCTGAAGTTTTGTAGATATCTAGTTCATAGGCAGTAGATGAAGCACATCGATATCCACATGCACTACATCTGGGACTTACTAAACGAGGGTATCATCAACCTACAGTTCTTTCCTTTAGCAAAACAGACGACATACATCTTCACCAAGAACTTCACTGAGCATACGTTCCATTCTCTGTGAAGTCATATTAGAGTGAAGGACATAGTTGCCTAGCAACTATAGTTCTTCGTTTTACATACAATGTATCTTCACGGGGGGGGTTTCCCATGAGGTTTTCCCTCTTTCCTCATTTTATTTCAGTGTATCTTTTGTATTTGGGTACCTAACATGGCCTCGTTGCCAAGACCCATTCTTTATTTTCACCATAGTGATGTTCAAGGGGGTTCTTGGAGTTACTTCACACACACCTAGGATTTATTTTTCCTAAGGTTTTTCCTTGTTTATTAGTCAATATTAGTCATTATCCAGTCTCTTATATTTTAGGAAGAATATTCATCTAGGGAGAATATTCTCTTCAGTTTGACTAGTTGATTGGAGTCTAGATATTGCATTGGTTTTGTCACCATGCAACTTTGGTATCATCATCAGCTAATGCGCAATAGAATTGGTATCATCACCGGACTGACACATTATCCATGATTCCCTGATCTCCTCCTCACTTCACTATGTTTCAGTCAATTAACTGAAGACTGGTAGACTAGTTAACTTAGCTAGGTGGTAGTTCACTCCCGTAACTTTTTGAGAGACTAGACTAGGTGGCAGTTTACTCCCGTAACTACTAGTGTGTGTCCAGATCACTCTAGACCACAACTATGGTGCATTGGCTTCTCCTCCAGTGCACATTTTTTGATTTATACAAAGTATATCATGTGTAAATTATTCATTATTCATTATGGTTAATGAGAATTCTTCCATTCTTTCTCTCTTGCTTCATCTTTCACAATTTATCTCTGCAAATTTGTGTGGTATTTTGTATCTAGATCTATTATGTACAGTTTCAACACATTTACAAGGTATACATACTCTAACCCCCTCTGGATTTGAACTTGTGACCTCTTATGAGGAAACACATGTTCTTAACCATTAGGCCCACTACAATTCTCCATGTCTTATGGAAACCCTCCATCTACATTCACTAGGAAATACATTAGCTTTTGGCCACTTGTTATATTTTGACTTTAACTATGTCAAAGGCATCTTTGAGAAACCTTATATACCTATTTCTGAAGCCTATCATCCTATCATCCAAAATCATTTTGTCTAAACACGCTACATTTTTACCCTTTCTCGACTACTTTTTTTGGATGAGTTTTGCCCAAAATCCAGCTAGAAATTTAGAAAGATGGACCGAATTGTATATTTTAGTGGTTTAGATTACATATTTTGAGTGTCCTGGGGTTTTTAATGATGCTAAATCAATTTGTGCATTCAAAAATGTGATTTAACGATGTGCACACGAAGTTGATGGATAAAAAAGTGGCAATGGGGGGCGAAGGAATGCTCACATGTAGGAATGTGTATGTATTCCTAGAAATGTGCATGTGTTGTTAATACTACAACCTCGTTACTCATCGAACTGCCACACAAACTTGCCAATTCATATTATTTATGAATTGGTACACGTTCCTCAGAAGCACGTGTTCCTAAACAAAATTGAAATTAGAGTTACACATGTGCACTTTAGGAAAACTAAAGTGTGTGTGTGTTATTAGGAACATAAACACATGCACATTTATGTTAACATAAAATCTCTCTCTCTCTCTCTCTCTCTCTCTCTCTCTCCATTGTCTTTCCCTCCCCCGGTGACCCCCTTTCCCTCCCTCCCTCTGTCTTTCTCCCTCTCTCCAACCAATCTCTCCCTCTCTTTCTCTTTTTATATCCCCCACTCTCCCTCCCTCTCCCTTTCTCTCTACCCCCTCTTCCTCTCTCTTATTGTCTCCCTATATCACATCCCCTAGCCCTTATCTCTCCGTCTCTTTGTACCCCACTAACTCTGCATGTATTCTCACCACCT
>ML777677.1:186569-203661 GCA_009831015.1 Picea engelmannii
CTCTATCCCTTCCCCTCAATTTCTCCTTCTCTTCCCACCTATATCTCTACCTCTCTATACCTATATCTCTCTAACTCTCTCTCTCTCTAAAAATTTATCCCTCTCCCCCTCTCTGCCTTATACCATCTCTCTCTCTCTCTCTCTCTCGCTCTCTCTCTCTCTCTCACACACACACACACACACACACAATCTCTCCCCTCCTTTTCCCCCTCTCTATCTCCCATAGTCTCTCTCTTACATATTTCTCCCGTACTCTCCCCCTTATCTCTCTTACCTCTCTCTCCTCCTCCCTCTATCTATATCTCCTTCATCTACCCCTCTCTCCCTCTCACTTTGTATCTTGCTTCCTCTCCCTTTCTCTCTCTTTCTCCCAACCTCTCCCTCTCCCCCTCTCTCCCTCTCTCCCTCTCTCCATTTATCTCATTCCCCCCTCTCTCTCATTAACTTTATATATCCCCCTCTCACTCTGTATCCTCCTCCATCTTCCTTTCTCTCTCCCTCCCTCCCTCTCTCTTCCCCTCTCTCTCTCTCTCTCTCTCTCTCTCTCTCTCTCACACACACACACACAAACACACTTTCTCACTTTATGTATCCCCCTCTCCTTCTCTCTCTCTCTCATACCCCTCTACCCATTACTCACTCTCTCCCTCTTTCCCTTTGTCTCTTCTTGACTCTTCTTGCATCTCTCTCTTTAACACTCTCTCTCTCGCTTCCTCTCTTTCTCTCTCTCCCCCTCCTTAACTTACCCCACACTACCACACTCTCTCCCACTTTTTTATAGCATCAATTTCTACCTTTGATGCATTGTCAAGATTATTAGACTAATCCATATCCTATCAATAGACTATTATTCCCCACACGTCATTCAAACCTTACAAAAAATAGTTTCTTGGAAGATGTACATGCCGTCATAGTGATCGTACTCATGTACAGAAGAGCTGCCAAACAAAATGTTGCATATTGGTCAAAAAATACTTAAAAATATATAATTATGCCTAATTAATGGTGAGTTGTATGGGTTTGGTTAATTTCCTAACGCCTCTTACCCATACTCAATCATCTCTAACCAACTAGAGACTGCATAAAAGGAGAATTTATCCAAGGAGAAAGGTAATGACAAGTAATGATTATTGAACACATTAAGCAATCCTATGTTTTTCTAACCCTGCCAAGTCTATAAACCCTTATACAGCCATGTTGTCATTGGTTTGGCCTAGAAACCTTTGTTTCCAACCTCTTTTTTGATCACCAAACTATCTTCCCAATAGTTTTCTCCTATATTCTCTTTGGTCCTATGGCTGATCTGAAGTCAATACCATATTCTATAGCAAGAGCAAGGGTGGAGGAACCTAGTATCTCTCTTGAAAAGGAAACATCGCACAGGACATATATAAAGCTATAACCACCTTAATTGTTGAATAAAAATAAAAATCCTTTACTTCGAAATATGTTGAATTTGTAATGTTTTGATTGCAATCTTTGTACATGTATTTCGTAGAATACTAGTTGATGATATTTTAGTAATATATCTCATTAGACTAATAGTTAGTTATTAGTATAAATACCTCTCTATAAAGTCTTGCATCTTTAAGGTTCTTGTAGGTTGCAGAGAATTTGTTATAAATGATAAAATAAACGACAACAATAAGGAACGACAACAACCATAGGACTGTGGGTTAGTTAATCTTTCTCTTCCACCCAATAGTTATTTCTTTTGAAATCAATTATTATATATTTTCTTCAGGTTCTTATTATGAATTTGTTTCTATATGGTCATTGGTATGTTGCAGTAAAACTCATTATTTTAGGAAAATTTCCCCAAAATCACCCTTTGTTTTTCCTTCCTTCCTTTTGTTTCTCTATCTCTCACATTATCTCCCTCTCCCTCCCTCCCTCTCTCTCTCTCTCTCTCTCTCTCTCTCTCTCCTCAGTGCTCACTTGATCTTTTCCCCCATTTTCACCTCTCTCCATTTCTCCTTGCTTCCACGTCTCTTTATCCCCTACTCTCCCCCCCTCTCTCTCTTTAACTCTCTCTCTCTCCTTTTCTCTATCCCCTAATATCCCCCCCATCTCTCTCATTATCTCTCTCTCCCTCCTTCTCTCTACCACACCCCCCCCCCTCTCTCCTACATTTATCCCTCTCTCACCCCCACTCTCTCTTTCTATCCCTCCCAATATTTATCTCTCTCACTCACTCAATCACTTACTCTCTCCCCCACTCTCTAACCATTCTCTCTCTTTACATATCTATATCTATCTATACCCCCCTCTTTCTTGCGCTTTGTCTACCTATTGCACTATGCCTCTCTCTCAATGTCTCTCCCTCTCCCTCCATCTCCCCCCATTATCTCTCTCTCTTGTCCCCCTCTCTCTATTTCCCCCCTCCCTCTATCTCATTGTCTCCATCTCTATCTCTACCCCTCTCTCTCTTGCTCAATCCCTCTCTACCCTTCTCTCTCTCCCCCTCCATCTCTCCCTCTCCTCTCTCTACGACTATCCCCCCCCCCTATCTTATTCCTTCTATTTCTCTCCCTCATCCCTCTATCTCCCCCCCTAACATTATTTATCTTTCTCTATCTCTTTCCCCCCTTTCCCTCTTCCCCTCTCCCCCTTCGTCCTTCTATAAACCGACCCCTCTCTCTC
This sequence comes from Picea engelmannii, assembly GCA_009831015.1. Taxonomy (NCBI): domain Eukaryota; kingdom Viridiplantae; phylum Streptophyta; class Pinopsida; order Pinales; family Pinaceae; genus Picea; species Picea engelmannii. The sequence goes on from ML777677.1 coordinate 189,213, forward strand.
TCTCTATCCCCCCCTCTAGCTCACTCTACCTATCTCCATCTTTCCATCTCCATATCTACCACACTCTTCCCACCCTCCATCCCTGTCTATTCCCTCTCACTCTCTCTCCCTCCCTCCTTCATTCCCACCCCTTATCTCTCTCTCTCTCTCTATCTCTCTTTCTTTATTCCCTCATATCCCTCTCTTTATATTTCTCTACCTCCCTTCCTCCTCCCATCTTTCTCTCTCATATACCCCTCTCTCCCACACTCTCTCTCCCCATATATCACTCACTCTCCTACACTCCATATCTCCATATATCACTCTTTCAATCTCTCTCTCTCAAGACAGTGGGATATAGAGAGCAAGAGAATGGGGGGAGAGAGAGGGGGGTATGGAGAGATAGGGTGAGGATAAGGGGGAGAGAGAGAGAGAGAGGGAGTGGGAGAGATGAATATGGATAGAGAGAGAGAGAGAGATGGGGGAGAGATGTGGGGGGGGGAGAGAGAGAGAGGGAGGGAAAGAGTGAGATATGGATACAGAGAGAGAGATGGAGGTAAAGAGAGAGAGGGGGGTGGTGGAAAGGTGGTGAGAGAGGGATAGAGAGGGGATAGCGGGAGGAAGGTAGGGAGAGGGTTAGAGGGGGGAAAGGGTTATCCAAGTGCCGAAATTCAAGGGAAAAAGAGGGGTTTTGGCCTAAAATATTGGCAAAGTTATAATGACTATGGTAAAAGAACTTTTACCCACTTATATTTACTTTTACCATTTGTTATTGGTTTTTATAATTTTTTTATTTATTAAACCTAATGCCTAATATCCTTATGAGTGCAACTTTTGCAGACATAATGACCTCGACGTTCATACACAAGGATACGTATATTTTTTCTCTTCTCCATCGCATGTTTTGATTGTTTTTTATGGTTTTTGCACAAAACCTCGAGCTTGGTCTTTGTCTGTACTCACGCTCGAAAATACATGAGAACACGATCGAGCACAATTTGATCACTTTTTCGGGCTCAACAAGGTTATACGAAAAAGGAACCTCCCTGGAGTCGTCTTTAAGCTCTTTTCATACTCTATAAACATGAAAAGATTGTCGAGCAACCTTGCTATTTTCGTGCTCCTTAAAGTATTTGAAGAAAGTGCCTGTTGGGCGATAATTTATCTCTTTTTCAGTCTCATCGAACTATTTTATGAAAAAGGAACTGAGAGAGTTCTCTTTTAAGTGGTTTTCCAAACTCTATAAGCATGAAAAACCATCGAGTTTTCTATCTTTGGACTCGTTAAACAAACATCATCAGACCCATAATGGGACCGAACCACTCCTTCCTAGGGTTCATTAAACATACTCCAAATGACTCATCCAAAGGATGAGCTTACATCAACAAGCATATGTTATCCTCCTCAAGCTTGTGTAAAAATAAAGAGATACTTGCCAGAAATGGTGGGGGAAAATTTGCGAAAGGGATGTGTTTTCGTATTCATATTAATTGGCAGTAAGTGTCTCTCTTGAAAATGACACCCCCTTATTCGTTATCTGAAGCCGGTTTGGGAAATCCATTTGCCTCTCATTCGATTTTCTATAAGGTCATATCCTGAGTCGTCTCTGAGTCAATGCTGCAAAATAATTGGTCATGTCATTGAAATGTTCAAGAGAAGTTCATCTGAAACCTCTATTGAGTCGGCCATCTGTAGTTGTCCATTCTCTTCGTGTCGGCCTTCCCTGCGTCCTGTTCAACTTACATCATACTCTATTCCGCCTTCAAAATCTATTACTCATTTCGTTTCATTGATGGGAGATACATGAAGGCCCTCCTGTGATGAGTTTTGTTCCATCGACTCCAGCTCATTATCCGGAAACAAGACTTAGAAATTCTTTGGTACCTTGGAACTTGCATGTCTCAATGGTAGGTTTCCTCGCTTTTGACAGTGGATTTTCATCATTGACCCATGATCGGGAGATTTCGTCAGATGTTCGACCTCAACTCATTTATTCACATTCGGTGGATTGTACTAGTGTACCTTGGGAGTCATTAACATTAATGGTGATTTCCCTCACACTTGTTAACGGTTTCATCAATGACCAGTAATCAAGTGGTTTATACCATGTTCGACTTCGACACATGTAATCACATGGTTAGATTTGTACTATCAGGTGACAGGATTGAAGACCTTGGTCCCATCTCTTTGGTCTAGGTTGCGATGGAATATGTATAATTTGCTGACACATAGATCCACTTTGTATGTCTCGTGGCTATGTTGTCTCTATTTGAATTTTCTTGCATAGATCCACAGTGTAATCTTGGTGGCTATGTGATACTTTGAAGGAATGGATCCACAGTGTATGATTGGTGGCCATGACCTATGTTTATGATGTCATCCGTCCGTGATCTGAGTATGGGAATGCCTACCTCAGAACTAGTATGATATTCTGTAGATGCTTGGTTGTTCGCAGGTTTTCGATTAGGTGCGCTCCTGGTTTCTGACACACACTCGCAGTTTACAAAGTATTTCGGCTATCACTGATTCCAGCCTCATACTTTGGGGGGAATTCTGTTACCCGTGATTTTTGTCATCTAGATGGTGTATTGACAATGGTGTACTTAGGATCCTAACAAGAACTTTCTCCTGAGAAGAGTGGCATTCATTTCCTTCCAGAAAACATATTTTTAAAGAGAGTTCACACACTACTTATAGCCTAGGGTACGAGAATGACCCATTCTCGCAGGTCACCTTTAGCAAGGGTGTGAATTTATTGCACTATGCTCTATACCTAGGGTGCGAACTTGCTCTCAAGCTTGGAAAAAGATGAAGTCTCAATGGTTTAGAAGGGAATCTTCTAGAAAATGGGTTGGCATTCAAATGGTTATCATTTTACTGGCTTCCTTGATTTGGTGGGATCATTCTCATCCATGTAACCATCTCATCCTCTCCTACATATTGATAGGATTCTCATGGAAAAGGTTAAGAAAGATTAATTGGAGAATTGGTGAAGGAATTGTGTGAAGAACCCAACTTGAACAAAATCTTGGAAGACTCTAGCAAGTCTATCAAGAGGAATTGGATCTTCTTCATGCAAGGATCAAGCAAGTGTGTGTGTTGGAACCAAGAGTCACCGAAAGGAAGCTTGCGACATCAAGGAGATAAGGTTGTATCTTCTACTTTCAATTAATATGATACAATAACATGTCCTTTTCCCATAAAGTCATTCTTACTTTATTATGTAACTCCTTGATCATATACATAAGTTGACGATTGAATATATTTTGCTATCTTCACTTTGGTTGGTTTGTGTTGTCTTGGTATTGACCTCACGAGGGCACCGGAGAGAAGCAGGAGCAACAAAGATCCTAGGAAGCGATACAAAGGTATGTCACTTGTTCCTCCTTACTAGCTAATTCAATGGTCATAACTTAGGGATAGAGTCATGTCCTGTCCTGTTTTGTTCTAGATCTAGGTGGATCTAGGGAGATTTGTTAGTGTCTGCACCTACTGATTAGTCTGATAACAGTGGGACCTGCGTTGATGACGTGTCGAAATTTCGGCATTTCGCATATCGACGAATAGGAGGTCGAGAATTTTGTCCCGAAAGTCCCGAAGTCGCGAGTTACAATAAGGAGTAGCGAGGAGTTCAGGATCTTGGCACTTCGGGTGTCAGGATACAAAGGAGGTAGCGCTTTGGGAAGCGAAGTCACGAAGTGTTGAAGATGGGGACGAGGGACATGTAGTAGAAATGCAAGGTGGGCCCATGCGATAGATAGGTGGACACGTGTCACCTAGTGAAAGGAGTCAACACCCGTTGACCTTTCACGTCTTGGGGATTCGTGAGATAAGGGAACGAGAGTTCAACCCTTCGACTTGCGAAGTTGCGAATAGCTAGAACGCGAGAGGGAAAGCTAACATCACTTCTTGGGGTTTTTTGAAGGGAAGGTGCCAAGGTTGGGAGCCTAGACTTTGCGAGTGGAAAAGTTGCGAGAAGATCAGGATCATCCATCTGAGGAGGACAGGTGGCAGAAATCGAGGGATCTCGCGAACTCAGAGGTTCGCAAGATGAGATCCCCGGAGTTGGGTGCTCCAAGTTGCGAGTGGAAAAATTGTGAGGAGCAAGGATAGCCATTGGATCCAAGTCAAGGAAGGACCGTTGGATCAGGAGATTCATCATGCACATTGCAACTTCAAAGGTTCAGAGGTTGAGAGAACCTCTGCTTGACATCAGAAGTCGCGAAGTGCCGAGAGCAGAGGCACGAGTGTGGACACGTGGCAGAACCACAAGGTGGGACCCACATGGTTGACAGGAGGACACACATCGCCTGGAAAAAAGGAGTCAACACTCCATTGAATTCTTGCGTCTCAGGGATTCATGAGATACGAGCACGAGAGCTCGACGCTACAACTTGCGAACTGGCAAGTTGCGAGAAGTGTGAAAGGAAGGTCAATCCTCGCTGACTTCCAAGTTTCAGAGGTTCACATGGGAAGAGCACGGAGACTCAACCCTTCAACTTGTGATTGTGATGGGAGCTAGTGTTTAGCCTATTCGGTGGTCACATGCATAGGGCACTTACAGAAGGGAGCTATACCCATTTCGTGATCTCGGGTATCACGAGATTGGAAAGGTGGAGTTGAGAGCTTCGACTCGAGAACTCGGGAGATGGCGAGTTGCGACAAGCGCCTTTGGGAATAGGCCTTGGTCATAGTGCTATGGTTGCTAGGGAGTCGTGGAGCTCACGCCTAGTGTTGTTTGCATAGGGGAACTTTCGAAGGACCTGTGGATCGATTGAATCAATATTTCAGCAAGGAATCGAAGGAGCCGCTTCGGCTCATAAAAGAAAATGAACGATCCTTAAGACCAGGAGGTCACGCAGAGACTATGTTGAGGCAAAGGATGTGTCTGCAACCTATACTAAGCCCCGTAGGATTTCGAGGATTCTGTCCCTTGAGAAAAGGCGAAAAAAAAATCTATTATGCCACAACGGGGTATGTGACAAATTGGTATCAGAGCATGGTTACAACACTTGGCCTTCTTGGGCTCATGAATGGGTTTCACAGAAGCTTCATTCAGAACACTCCTAAAAAGAGTAAACGCCCCCCCCCCCTCTTAACCTTCCTAATCAAAATACGAAGTTAAGAATGACAAACCCCTATTGTTTGTGTGTACATGTGAAAATATGAATTATGTACTAGCTATAAATAAATATAAATATTGACTAACAATCATCTTTTTCCTTTTTGCACACAAGCGGAAGATCAACCACAGGAAATTATCAACACATAGTATGGTGGCTAGGAGTGAGCCACAAATTTATGCAGCCTTGGATAATAACCAAGCCGACCACGAAGCTTTAGTAATGGAAATAGAAGGTATGATTTCCAACCATCTAGTGTCTGTTTTAATTGACCCTGGTTCAAATTTGAGTTATACAGCCCCTAAAGTTGTTGATAAGTGTAAACTACAACCACAAAAACATCCCAAGCCCTGGTTGGTATAGTTGGCCACTGGCACCAAAAGAATGGTAGCAGAGGTCATACCAGCCTGTCATTAATGTTGGGTGAATTCCCCACCCAAACAAGCCTTAAATTATTACCCCTGGGATCGTATGATCTGTTGATTGGTATGGACTGGCTAGCCACCCATAAATCCAGATTGGACTGTTACCACAAAACCTTAGAATGTGTAAGTAAAGAAGGGAAAAAGATAACCCTTCAAGGGATCCGAAAACCTGTTTCGATGAGACAAATATTAGCTTTGCAAATGAGAAAGTATTTTCGAAAGGGATGTACCCTATATGCAATACAGAAGTTGAAAACAATCGAAGGTAACAAACCAAGCCCTGACGATCACCCTATCCTGAGAGAATACAGAGATGTGTTTTCGGAAGAGGTACCGGGTTTACCTCTGATAAGGGACATAGACTTATCGATAGAACTTGCACCAGGAGTGGTGCCGGTGTCTAGGACACCCTACAGGATGAGTACACCGGAGTTAGTTGAACTCAAGATGAAATTAAAAGAAATGATGGATAAAGGCTATATTCGACCGACCGTGTCTCTATGGGGAGCACCAGTCCTATTCGTGAAAAAGAAGGACGGTACCCTTAGGGTGTGTATAGATTATAGGCAACTCAATAAGGTAACCATAAAGAAAAAGTACCCCTTGCCCAGGATCGATGACCTATTCGATTAATTGGGGGGTGCGTCTATTTTCGCAAAGATTGATTTGAGGTCGGGATACCATTAAGTCTGAATCAAGGGTGAAGACATCCATAAAACTGCCTTCCGAACGAGGTATGGTCATTATGAGTTTGTGGTAGTGCCATTTGGGTTGACCAATGCCCCTGCTACTTTTATGTGCTTGATGAACAATGTACTCTGCAAATTCCTAAACAAATTTGTGCTTGTTTTTATTGACGATATATTAATTTACTCCAAGAACAGAAAAGAGCATGAATATCATCTTAGAATTGTGTTGCAAGTGCTAAGAGAACATCAGCTCTATGCCAAATTCAATAAATGTGAATTCTTCTAGAAGCAAATACATTACTTAGGCCATGTTCTCTCTGAAGCAGGAGTAGCGGTAGACCCTGACAAAATCAGCTCTATCATGGAATGGCCTACCCCAAAGGATGTTTCAGACATCAAATCCTTTATGGGACTAGCAGGATACTATAGGAGATTTATAAAAGGATTCTCCAATATTGGTTGTCTAATCATTGCCCTCCAGAAGAAGGGGACGAGATTCCTGTTGACACAGAAATGTGAAGAAATATTTCAAACCCTGAAACATCTACTGACCCATGCACCCGTGTTGAAAATAGCCGATCCAAAAGCTAACTTCCTCATGTGCACAGATGCCTATAAGGAAGGGCTCGAAGGAGTCCTTATGCAGGGAGGAGTCTCCATGGATTTCATCACTAGATTACCAACCTCAAACAAACAGAATGACTCCATTATGGTGGTGGTGGATAAATTGAGAAAGTATGCTCACTTCATCCCTGTCAGGTCGATTTGCAAGGAAATAAACATTGCCCAGGTATTCATGAAGGATATATTCAGACTGCATGGTATGCCGAACGAGATCGTGTTTGACAGAGACATGAAATTTACTTCTAACTTTTGGAAATCACTGATGGCTGGCTTAGAGACCAAATTTTTGTTTAGCACCGCTTATCACCCTCAAACCGACGGACAAACAGAACGAGTGAACCAAAAACTTGAAGACATGCTATGAATGCATGTAATGTATCAACCTAGGAAGTAGGAAGACTACCTGCCACTGGTAGAATACGCCTACAACAACGGCTACCAAACATCCTTGAAGATGAGCCCCTTCGAAGCCCTCTATGGTAGACCATGTAACACTCCAGTCATCTGGAGTAATCCTGTAAACATGACTTCTTTTTGACCCGACATGTTGAAAGAAATATAATAGCAGGTGACTCAGATAAAACAAAACCTGAAGGTCGCCCAGAATCGACAGAAAAGTTATGCTGACCAAAAGAGAACTCCAAGAGAGTTCAAAACGGGAGACCATGTATATCTTAGAGTTAGACCCCAGAAGAGTTCTCTGAAAATGGGAGCTCGTGCCAAGTTGGCACCCTGTTATTGTGGACCCTTTGAGGTTCTAGATAGAGTGGGACTTGTAGCCTATAGGCTAGCACTTCCTCCCACAGTCAGAGCACATAATGTTTTCCATGTCTCATTATTGAAGAAATATGTACATGATGCTAACCATATAATTGATTGGTCTATGATTCAGGTGGAACCAGAGGGAGAATTTCTACCAAAACCTCAATGCATACTAGACAGAAAGGAAACCCCGCTCTGGAACCAAACCATTGCACAGGTCAAGGTGCAGTGGAGACATTTTGGCCCAGATGAGGCTACATGGGAATTGCAGGATGCCATGAGATAGGCATATCCGATTCTGTTTACTTTTGTACATACATGTCATGTTGATAGATAAGAACATTGAGGATGATGTTCCTTTAAGGGGGAGAGAATTGTAACACCCTGTTTCCCCCAGTTTGTAAAAATAACTATACTGGCCAAGAATTGTGGCAAACCCAAAAATGTGAATGTGTGATGTGAATGGACCTTGTGAAAAAGGCCGATGAATGTGAATAATATTATGAATATATATTACAGGACCGCTGAGAGTGGATATGCTGAAAAAGTGACCACGGTAGCTGAAGAAAGGTGGTGGAAGGCACCTGGAAAGGTGGCATTAACTTCCATCGAAACCAACACCGTATTTGGACTTCACTGGCCTGGGGAACCAAGAGCATCTCGTTGGCCCTGAATTAAATGACTCGTTAGGATTGGTAGGTAAAGGGCTTCTCATAAGTAATGAGGGATGGGGGGGGTTGAACCACCCATCCGTAGAGCCGTCAGGCCTGACCAATGCGAGGGAAATCGCACCACACACAACCTCGCAAGAGGAAAAAGGTGTGAGGGAGAAGCAAGAAGGGGGAAGACGTGAGGGAAAGAGGAGGAGGAACTCTGGAAAAAAACAGAGTGAGTGATAGCAGAGAAGAAGGAGAGTAACCTTCGTTCTCGGTCACTGGAAAACAAAGACGCAGTCTCACAGCATCGTGGTCCCAGCTCAGGGGTGGTTATTGGTAAATCCATTGGGAGTCACTGAGCCTACGGTTGGGTGGACACGAGCACCCCTCTCATCATTCGCAATTACATCTGGTATTATTTCTGATAAGTGTTTTTACATCTTGCATCCTGAAATTTATACGCTGACATGTATGCTCATAGTATGTGTAGTTTTATGAATGGTTTGCGTATAAGACTGCCTGTTTAGTGTTTTGATTTAGAAATGGTGGTTGCATGCTTATAATGGAAATAATACATATGGCTTATGTTTTATCAATCACTATTTATACACATATTGAATTGATTCAGACTTCAATTCTGTTCACGAGAAATCTATACCCTTATCTGTCTCAAGTAATACCCTAGATAGATCTCCCCATAGAGACACCCTTCTTAGAAAGCTCACCAAGAACCTGGAAAAAGGATTTGAAGGCGCAAGTCTTAGTAACCCTGTACGAGGAAGAGTGATCCTCTTGAAATCCTGAAATATCAACGAAGGAATGTAACCGTGTTTGCTTCACAAGAGTCGTTAAGGAGGCATTGGATGGTCGGAATTCTCTGTGGAGAATTCGCGAAGTCTCGAGAGCTGTCAGATCTTCCAGAGGTGCAGGGGAGTTACGGTAAACCTATTTTCAAGTTTTAAGTTCGGGATAAATCGGACCATAGGATCTGGGTCAATAAGGACTGTTCGATCACTCGCGAAATCTCATTTTGTGGATTCACGAGTTGAAGGGTTAAAACCCTTGCCTCAAGATTCACGAGGCCGCGAAAGGCGAAGTCTCGAAGGGGCGATGGATTTTCATGAGCCATTTATTGGTGAAGTACATCAGAACTCAGTATTTCAGGGTTTTGTGGGTTGAAGAACCAAAATCTTAGCATCAGGATTCGCGAAGTCGCGAAGTCTGATACTCCAAAAAGGTGGGAAGTTCCGTTGTGGGACGTGCGTTGAGGACGTGTCGGAATTTCGACATTTCGGCATATCGATGGATAGGAGGTCGAGACTTTTATCCCAAAAGTTCTGAAGTTGTGAGTTGCGATAAGGAGTAGCGAGGAGTTTGGGATCTCGGCACTTCAGGTTTCGGGATACAAAGGAGGTAGCGCTTCAGGAAGTGAAGTTGCGAAGTGCCAAAGATGGGGATGAGGGAGAGGTCGTAGAACCGCAAGGTGGGCCTATGCAATAGATAGGTGGACACGTGTCACCCAGTGAAAGGAGTCAACACCCGTTGACCTCTTGCATCTCGGGGATTCATGAGATAAGGGAATGAGAGTTCAACCCTTCAACTTGCGAAGTCACGAATAGCGAGAATGTGAGAGGGAAAGTTAACATCTCTACTCGGGGTTTCGTAAAGGGAAGGTGCCAAGGTTGGGTGCTTAGACTTTGCGAGTGGCGAAGTTGCAAGAAGATTAGGACCGTCCATCTGAGGAGGATAGGTGGCAGAAATCGAGGGATCTCGCGAACTTAGAGGTTCGCAAGATGAGAGCCCAGGAGTTGGGTGCTCCAAGTCATGAGTGGAGAAATCATGAGGAGCAAGGATAGTCATTGGATCTAGGTCAAGGGAGGACCGTTGGATCAGGAGCTTCATTGTGCGCGTCATGTCTTCGGAGGTTCAAAGGTTGAGAGAACCTCTCATTGACATCAGAAGTCGCGAAGTCCCAAGAACTGAGGCACGAGTGTGGACACGTGGTAGAACCACAAGGTGGGGCCCGCGTGGTTGACAGGAAGACACGTGTCGCTTGGGAAAAAGGATTCAACACTCCGTTGACTTCTCGCGTCTTGTGGATTCACGAGATATGAGCACGGGAGCTCGACGCTACAACTCGTGAAGTGGCGAGTTGCGAGAATTGTGAAAGGAAGGTCAACCCTCGCTGACTTCCAAGTTTCAGAGGTTCGCACGGGAAGAGCACGAAGATTCAACCCTTCGATTTGCGAATTCACGAGTTGCGATGGGAGCTAGTGTTTATCCTAGCTAGTGTTCATGTGTAGAGGGTGCTGATAGAAGGGAGTTATACCCATTTCGTGATCTCGGGTATCGCGAGATTGGAAAGGAGGAGTTGATAGCTTCGACTCGCGAACTCGCAAGACGACGAGTTGCGACAAGCGCCTTTAGGAATAGGCCTTTGTCATAGCGCTGTGGTCGCTGGGGAGTCATGGAGCTCATGCCTAGTGCTATTCGTACAGGGGACCTTCCGAAGGACCTGTGGACCGATTGAATCGAGATTTCAACAAGGAATCGAAGGAGTCACTTCAATTCATAAAAGAAACTGAACGATCCTTAAGACTAGGAGGTCGCGCAGAGACTCTGTCGAGGCAGAGGAGGCGTCTGTAGCCTATACTAAGCCCTGTAGGATTTCGGGGATTCTGTCCCTCGAGAAAAGGCGAAAAAAAAAAAATCTATTACGCCGCAACGGGGTATGTGATAATCATGGGGAATCCTTGCCATAAGAATGATATCATCGACATAAAGAAGAATATTGATGACTATACTAGTGAGAGTAGGGTTGACACAACCTGCTTTTTCATAGCATTCTTCTAACTTATAAATGTATATGCCAAAAAGGGTAGCGGACAAGGGACAACCTTGTTTGACTCCGATATTGCAGTTAATCTCTTCTGACCAGCCCTCAATGTTTTTAAACTTAGCAATAACATTCTCATACATCCTTATTGTAGCAGCCCCCAAATCGAGAGGCACTTTTATCTCTTCCAACCTATTCCAAAGGTTTTTCCTAGGAACCATGTCAAAATATTTTCTAAAGTCAACAAAACAACAAAAAGATTGGTTTTAGTATTGCGAAACTCCTCTGCAATGATCCTAAAGGTAACAATATGGTCCATAGTTGAATGGTATCTCCTAAACCTGGCCTGGCTTTTAGCTCTTTTATCTTGACTTTCTAGCCAAATGTTAATCTTCTTTTCCAAAATAATTCCATAAAGCTTGGCTAAAATCGGGCAAATCATAATGGTCCTAAAATTAGAGGGAATGTTTTTATCCCCATTTTTAAAAATAGGAACAATGAGGCTTTGCATCCAGGGTTTAGGGAAGCCCTTCTTGACTGCTAAATTGAAGAGCTTGTGTATGTGAGGGATAAGGATTGGCCCTCCGATTTTAAAAATTTCAGCTTGGTAGCCTTCAATGTGCTTAGATTTCCCATTTGTGAGCCACTTAACCCCAAACTCTATGTCATCTAAAGAAAAAACTTCTTCCTTTGTAGGGACAATAGGAATCGTGTCCATGGCATTAGGGAACTCGTAAAGACTTTTAAGGTAGGAATTCCAGTTTGTTAAGGGAATCTTATTATTTTCCTTAGTATTGCGTTTTAGAATTTGGCTCCAGAACTTCTTAGGGTCCAACTTGTATAGTTGTGAAAGTTGCTCTTGCCTTTTATTGATATAGTATCTTTTTTTCCTTTTAATTAGGGCTTTGTACGTATTGATCTTATCAAGTTTTAAGGGATCATTAGAAGCATCCCTAATGGATTTCCTAGCAATTTTACATTCTTTATCATACCAAGGGTTGTTTTTTCTATTATTATTTTTATGGGACACCTTGAAAGAGAACTTGTTAATAGAAGTGGAAATGGTTGTTGTAAAATTATGATAGAGTTCTTCAATGTTTTCCTTATAAGTTAGGAGGTTTAATTTACTATTTAAGTACTTTAAGAAAATGTCAACTTTACTTTTGTCAAAGTGCAAATTCCTTTGATTATCAAAATTCTCTTCAATGGTGCTCCTATGCATGGAAAATTTTAGAGTTAGGGTTAAAGGTTTATGATCATAGTCGGGCTCATGGTCATTTAAAAGGTAAACATTTTCTATTTGGTTGGAAAAGGGGATATTAGATATCACATAATCTACAACACTAGTACCTAGCCCATGAATATAGGTCATTTGATTGGAGTTTGGCCACTTCATTACTTCATTGCAAATTATTAGGTTTTCATAGCTCCAGAGCTTGCCCAACTAGTTAACTAATAACTCAATATAAAAATAAATATAAAAAATTGTGATTTAAAAATTTAAATCTAAAACATAAATAAATATAGAAAATTTATTATTTAAATACAAAATATAAATAAATATAAATATTCTCACTCTTAAATATTTAAAAACAGTTTTAAATATAAAATATGATTAAACTTTAATAAATTATTAAATTTAATTACTAAAATTTAACTTTACTCACGAACTAACTAATTAATAAATCATTTAATCTTACAAGTTTCATTTAATTTTTATAGATAACTAACTACTAACCCTCAAATCACTAACCTCTAACATCTAGATATTTTTAAAAACACATACATGTGTTGTTTTAAACAAGCCTATATGCCTTCCAAATTGCCATGATGTTTTGCAAGTAAGCACTTAAAAGAATGCGCATAAGTTGCCTATATGCCATTCAAATTGCCATGATGTTTTGCAAGTAAGCACTCAAAAGAATGTGCATAAGTTTTAGGAAAGTCATACATTAATAACATGTGCATGGCTGTATACTAGCACTAATCCCTCTTTTTATGAGTTTTAAAAAAATTGTTTTGGAATAGCCGATTTTATTTGAAAACTATCAGGCACATTTCTGTCATTGGTTTTTCTGGCATTTCAGAGTAGGACGGGGTGCATTTTGATAAGGATGAGGTATTCCTGTCATTGGTCTTTCTTGTAGTGGCATTTTCTCTCATTCCCTCTAATTTGGGGTAGTTTTTTTTTTTGTCATCTATGACATTTATATTTGTTATTCTATGAATTTAGAAAGAACATTTTTTTTATAATTTGTGTAATGCATTTTCTAAATTTTATTAACATGGAAGATTTTCATTATTAGAAATTATTCTATGAATTTCGAAAAGAACATTTTTTTTATAATTTTTGTAATGCATTTTCTAAATTTTATTAACATGGAAGATTTTCATGATTAGAAATGAAACCCATTATATTCAATTACAAAATTTTTAAATTTAGTCCCAACTAGAGATGCAAACATTAACATTGTCAATTTAGCATTGAAACACATAAACCTTATTACCTTTAGAAGTACCAAAGAGCTAGCACACCTTTCCCTATCTACATCCATTGAGACATTTGTTTATTCTTATTTCCATACCTAAGGGAAATTAATTCAAATTTTCGAATACAATAAATATGGATACTACAATACTAGTACATATGAGAGTACTATGAAAAATTTATAAATTCTGAATTTCGATCTCATGGCCTCTATTGATTGAAAAATGAAGTTGATTTCAACCAATTAATGATGTTGTTGTGATAGTATATATTCATTGAAAAAACTATCATGTTGTTATTTCGTTGCGTAGATATATTGTGAGAACAGAATGAAAGGACACCAACTCAAAATATTACTAGAAATGCCATTACTTTTGTTTATGGACAGCAGCAAAATTTTAGGTCATCACTTTTGTTTATGGACAACAGCAGAATTTTATATCAGGCACGATATCATTTCGAATTAGTGGCCACCATCGAGAAAACCAGAGCCGGATTTAGATGTGAAAAATAACTATATGACATGAAGCTCTTTGCCAAAAAATTAAACAAATTCTTCAGTTTTTAAGAGTCAAAATCACAGGAAACTCCATCAAAGTAGATGTATGCCTTCAAGTTTTTCTGCTGCTACAAGATCAGCATGAAAATCACATAAAAAGTTATTGAACAAAATTCTTCTACTTTAATTGTGTAAATCATTAAAATGTCATCCAAAGCTCCTTGCAAAATTTGAAAACCTCGAGTTTGAAATCTTCCATCTACAATTATTGTTCACGCATTTCATGTTTATTAATAAATTGGATTTGATACATCAGATACCCGTGATGACCTTTCAATACAAATTCACCTTAAATCTTTCATGAATAA
>ML777677.1:204623-217357 GCA_009831015.1 Picea engelmannii
AAAATCAGCATAAATTCTGATAAATACCACGCAAAAGTTCTCAATGAAAGCATTCGTGGTGGAAAAATTGTTCCATTAATTGGAAATATCTCTACACTGCTTAAACTTTAAACACGTAAAAGTTTCAACGCTGTGTCTTTTCTGACTATTATCTGTTTTCCGGTGTAAATGTGTTTCATCTTTCATTGTCAACGTTTACTGTGAGCCCTTGATCTTCTGGACTAAGTGTTTTTATATATGTAGAGAACCGCAGACATTTTCATCGGGCATTTTCTGTATCCTTTCGATCCATCAAAATCCTATGTTGTGCAGTGGATAGAATACTAAATAACTATTTCGATAAATAATACTAATCCGACAACGAATTACTAGCAAATAGTCTGTTCAAAAAGTCCAAACTCCAAAGCGGTGATTGTTTTTGGAGCTCCAAACTAGGTGATATTTTACATTTCTGGGTACTAACTCCATGTTTGAGGTCGTTACCATAAATGTTTATCACGTTTATTTTTGTCCACAATATCCTGCTCGAAAACCTTCAGAAGAAGGTATCTGTGTAGTTAAAACACGAGTACAATCGGATTTCACAAGCAGGAAACATATCTTGGTAGAGCATAGTTGTTAGTTGTAAAGCTCAACTTAGTATTTCTTGATTTGCTCGAGCTTACTTAGCTCAACCTTTTTCCCTTAAGGAAATGCACTCGGCCCTATATGCTCTGCATATTCTTGTTTCCAACCGGTCTTCTCTATTATCGTCTTTGCTTCTCATTTTGTCATGGTATCAGAGTGTAGGTTGTAAGCCTCTTCACAAAGACTGGAGAGTAGCCCGATCCCAAAAGAAAGAACCCATAGTCTAAATTGTCTCACAGACGAGAGCGTCGTAAGTAAGACTCTTCATAGAGCTTGGAGAGAAGTCCGCTCAAAAGATCGTTGGAGACAACATAGCGCCAGGAAGCAGCCCTACAGAAGGACAAAGCATTTAAAGATTCATGGAATCCCTTTTTCATGAGGAAGTTGCAAGAAGCAGCACAGGAGAAGCTACAACAACCATAAGATCGGCCTCACAAATATATTTGGGCCATTAAATGAAACTCAGAAAGGATGAGGAGGGTGCAAAAGAAGTGAACGATTTTCAACCATTAGATCTCGACGAAGCAAGAGTAGTCGTCAGATCAAGAAAATGTGTGCAAATTTTAACCACTGAAGTTCTTCGGACTTTAGGTATTCGACATTTTCGTGCACAGGTTGCAGAGGAATCGAAATCTTCCAAAGTTTCGAAACTCGAAACAATTCATGTCCCTTGATCCAGGCAAGGGCCATGTGTCAGACGATCCCCGTATTCAACAATGTGGTGCTTCGAAGGATAGCTAGTATTATGCATTAAATAAGCCTAAAGCAACTCTCCACCGTCGGATTGGAGGCCACATGACGTTCAATCAACACTTCGTTAGTTCATTGTTTAGAAATAATAGCAGAAGAAGGTTATCAAAGTCCCGAAGTCTGAAAGCGCAAAGTAGATATAGACCATTGGAGCCAGAACTGACATGCATCACACGATCCCACACTTCGGTGCTTGAGCACTTTGGAGGCTTAAGAAGTGCACGAGGGAGACAAAATCGTTGAAGGGTCGATTTCCCGAAGTTCATCTGGACCATCCATCGACGAAGACACATGGACTAAGGATCTTCCACTTCACTAGTTTGGGGTTCAGAGAAAAAACAGTACAGTGTTTCCAGAACTCTCGAAGGCCGAAGTAAATCTTAGTCATCAAATCAAGAGGACACGTGGAGGCTGATCCCACACTTCGAAGGATTGCACATATTAGCAAACAAAAACTCCTGAACTTCGGAGTTACGAAGAAGATCTTGGTCATTGGTTTGCAAAGGTCTGAGGATCATTCGATTTACATCTCTCCAGATAGTTCGCCACTTCGGCACTTCGTGAGTATTGTGATTGAGAGCGGTGGAATATCTCTGAAGTCCGGAGTTCCGAAGTAATTCTAAGTAGTAGATCTCGACAGGTAATTGAGACCGTCGATCTATTCCCCTGTTCAAGGGTTCGCGAGTTCAAAGGATTGAGAGGTAAGAAAAGAATATTGCATGGAGCTCCGAAGGCCCGAAGACATGAAGTCCCAAAGTAATTGTGAGACATTGATCTCAGATCAATGAGGACCATTGATCTTTGCAGCAATTCGCTCCTGGTCACATGAGAAGTTGACCTTCAATTTTTTTTTTCTCTTGAGTACACTCAGATAGCTTGATTTCGCCATTGAAGGGTTACAATCGATAAAGAACAAAGCTTAGAGTTTTGACTCTGTAGATCTCGTGCTCAAATAGTCAGATCCAGCCAGATCGAAGCTAAAGAAGTGGTTTACCCCACGTTTTTCGGCCCGAAGTCATGGAGAGAACTTCGCGGACCTAGTTTTACGCGCAAGAAACAGGAAGAGAACCTGTTTGTTTGCATCAAGCAGTATCAGTGTGACGAGATAGAATACCGCATCCAAAAGTGTGATCAAATTGGTGAATGAACAACCAAGAAACATTGTCATGGGTCAGCAAAGACAACTGAGGAAGTCCAGAAGAGATCTCATACATATATGGAATGAGAACAACAAAGAAATGACAACATATTTTGTAAAGATAAATGAAGAGGTTCTAGTTGTACCTCAGGAGCTCGCACAAGAAGAAGATCAAACAAAAATTGATTAAATTTGGAACAACATGAGCATGAATCTACCATTACGGCCACAGTATAATGGTAATAATTTTGAATTTTGGTCTCTTATAATGAATGCTTATTTGAGTCTTGTAGACTTTTATCATAATCTACATGATCAGGAAAGGGATGCATTATCATTTCATCTCATCCAACAAGCCTTGGATGACAGTATGTTGCAAAAGGTTGCAGCAACGACATCCTTGAAATAAGTTTGGAGTATTTTGGAAACAGAGTACAATGAAAGAGGGAGAAACAATTTATCGAATGCTTCCACTCTAGAAGAAGAACATGTGTCTGAAGCAGAGCTACCAGAGGAACAAAATAAAAAAAAACATCTATGTCTAAAGAACAGCTATCAGAGGACCAGAATGAAGGAGCATATGTGTGTGAAGCAAAGTTACCAGATGAAGAGAAAGAAGGTGCATCTATGTGTGCAACAGAGCATGAGAAAATTGCATAAACTAATGGTGAAGCTATCAATACAATAACCTGCATCGATTAATTGATTCGAGTAGTGTTTTTTGATGAAAACAAAGGATTCACATCAATAATGATTGATGAATATTGTGCAAAAATTGGCCTCTCTGAAACATAGGTAAGAAATCTTGAAGTTGAATTTGATGATGATAACTTATCTTATGATGAGTGCCTTCAAATAATGTAAGAGAAGAAGAAAATTGATGAATTGATGTTTGGAGAAGGAATCCTACTTGAAATTCAAAAATTGATGATTTGATGACTACAGAAGCAGTACTTGAAAGAAGGTTTGATGACAAAAGCATTCAAGCCACTACACTAATGACTGTCAATGAAGCAACTGAAGAAGAAAATAGTGTTGATGTTGTTTTGAAATGGATTGAACAGTCAATCTATGATGATGATGATGGTAACTTCTCTCAGAAAGAATAGAAAGAAGAGAACCAATATGGTTCTTGTTATAATTTTTTATATCAGATTGACAAGTTGTTTGAGTATGCATGTGAGAAGCCAAAAGAATAAGACAAAGACATGGATGAGGATTTCAATGAAGACCGGTTTGAAATCATTTTCATGCAATGGAGTTTTGAAGAAATAAGATTTTATTCTGAGTTAATGTGGAAATAGTCTGTTTACTGTGTAGCCCAAGCTGTGAAGGGCATTGATGATAGTTTGCAGTGGTGGCATGAACCCACTGTCAAATACAAATTTGTTGTAGAATAAGATGAAAGAAACATGCATAAGAAGCCTGATCAAATTCTGAATATGAAGTTGTAGCAACAAAGAAAGAAGGCCAAACATAGAGCCTTCAGTATCAATGCCAAAATTAAAAAAATCACCACATTAGAACAATACAGAGTTTGGAAGAAGAGAAAGAAAAAACCCGGTTCAAGTGAAAAGTTGAAGTCTATTTTTGTTGTTACATATTGTAAGCCTAGCTGAGACATAGACTAGTTAGCATTTTTCGATTTTGAATTCTTTTTTGATTTTGTTTAAATCCATTGGGTAAATCCATTTTTTTTATTTCAAAATACAACACTTAGGATTTATTAGTGCTGATGCCTGTAAATGTTGAGTTTAAGAGGGAGTGTTAGTTGTAAACCTCAATGTGGTGGTGATTGTACACTTCCAGTTGTACGATTCTATTCTAGGATTTATGTCCTAGTTCTTGATCTTCTTGATTTGTTGGAACTTATTTAGCTCAGCTCTTTTCCCTTAATAAAATGCACTCGACGCTATATGCTCTGCACATTCTTGTTTCCAACCTGTCTTCTCTGTATTATCTTCTTTGCTTCTCATTTTGTCAATAGTGTTGTGGCCAACGTCTTGAAATTGGACGTTGGACAGTAATTTCCAAATAAGAAACTTTCTTTTAGTCGTTAGAGTGTGAGATTCAAGGACCAAAATGAAGGAGCATATGTGTGTGAAGCAGAGCTACCAGATGAAGAGAAAGAAGGTGCATCTGTGTGTGAAGAAGAGCATGAGAAAATTGCATAAACTAATGGTGAAGCTATCAGTACAACAACCTGGATCGATTAATTGATTCAAGTAGTGTTTGTTGATGAAAACAAAGGATTCACATCAATAATGATTGATGAATATTGTGCAAAAATTGGCCTCTCTAAAACATAGGTAAGAAATCTTTAAGTTGAATTTGATGATGATAACCTATCTTATGATGAGTGCCTTCAAATAATGTAAGAGAAGAAGAAAATTGATGAATTGATGTTTGGAGGAGGAAGCCTACTTGGCATTCAAAACCAGGTGGATGATTTGGTGACTGCAGAAGCAGTACTTGAAATAAGGTTTGATGACAAAAGCATTCAAGCCACTACACTTATGACTGTCAATGAAGCAAATGAAGAAGAAAATAGTGTTGATGCTGATTTGAAATGGATTGAATAGTCAATCGATGATGATGATGATGGTAACTGCTCTCAGAAAGAACAAAAAGAAGAGAACCAATATGGTTCTTTTTATAATTTTTTATATCAGATTGACAAGTTGTTTGAGTATGCATGTGAGAAGCCAAAAGAATAAGACGAAGACATGGATGAGGATTTCAATAAAGACCAGTTTGAAACCATTTTCATACAATGGAGTTTTGAATAAATCAAAGTTTATTCTGAGTTAATGTGGAAATAGTTTGTTTACTGTGTAGCCCAAGCTATGAAGGGCATTGATGATAGTTTGCAGTAGTGGCATGAACCCACTGTCAAATACAAATTTGCTACAGAATAAGATGAAAGAAGCATGCATAAGAAGCCTGATCAAATTCTAAATATGAAGTTGTAGAGACAAAGAAAGAGGGCCAAACATAGAGCCTTCAGTATCAATGCCAAAATAAAAGAAATGACCGCATTAGAACAATACAGAGTTTGGAAGAAGAGAAGGAAAAACTCGGCTCAAGTGAAAAGTTGAAGTCTATTTTTGTTGTTACGTATTGTAAGCCTAGCTGAGACATAGACCATTTAGCATTTTTCATTTTTGAATTCTTTTATGATTTTGTTTAAATCCATTGGGTAAATCCATTTTTTTAGTTTCAAAATACAACACTTAGGCTTTATTAGTGTTGATGTCTGTAAATGTTGAGTTTAAGAGGGAGTGTTAGTTGTAAACCTCAATGTGGTAGTGATTGTACATTGCCAGTTGTACAAATCTATTCTAGGATTTATGTCCTGGTTCTTGACCTTCTTGATTTGTTGGAGCTTATTTAACTCAACTCTTTTCCCTTAATAAAATGCACTCGGTGCTATATTCTCTACACATTCTTGTTTCCAACCTGTCTTCTCTGTATTATCTTCTTTGCTTCTCATTTTATCAATAGTGTTGTGGCCAACGTATTGAAATTGGACGGTAATTTCCAAATAAGAGACTTTCTTTTAGTCGTTAGAGTGTGAGATTCAATGTCCTAATATTGGCACCATTTACATCTAACACGAAGGCCAAAATTTAGACATTAAATTGACCTTAGTAGTTTGTTAAGTCTCTTATAATTTCTAGATATCTTTAATTAGATTTAATTTAGATTGTTAGAGTGTGAGATTCAATGTCTTAATATTGGAACCATTAACATCTAACAAGAAGGCCAAAATTTAGACATTAAACTGACCTTAGTAGTTTGTTAAGTTTCTTATAATTTCCAAATATCTTTAATTAGATTTAATTTAGATTATTCACAAGTCTGTCCGAAGTGAAGGTTTGAGTTTAAAAAAATACATAATAATAAATTTATTTATTTAAATTATTTTAAATTTAAATAATAAAATGTTAATTACTATTTTAATAATAAACAATATATAAAAGTATTTTTATCTAATTCTAAAGAATTATATTTATATTTATGTCGATACTTTAACTTATTATTAATACAAAAATCTAACCAACTCACTTTTGTATTTTGAGTACAAGATTTGGACGATTTGGACTAGGTGTCTATATGTCTTTTCATAGTTTGGAGGGAACTACCTAATTTGACATAACATTATCT
Source organism: Picea engelmannii (assembly GCA_009831015.1). NCBI lineage: Eukaryota > Viridiplantae > Streptophyta > Pinopsida > Pinales > Pinaceae > Picea > Picea engelmannii. The sequence goes on from ML777677.1 coordinate 211,306, forward strand.
ATATCAAATTAAAGTCGAGTATCCATAATCTTAAATCATTAAAAGAAAATATAAATATATATAAATATAGAAAATTATTGTTAGTAGGGTAGTAAGACTTTAGTAGTCATAATCCTTGAAATCTTACCGATAGAGGTAATCTCCTCAAGTTTAATGGGATTTTTCTTGCATGCATTCATTTTGTCGAATTGAGGAAGAAAAATTCTTTGTGTGTTTTAATGATGTAGTTCAACTTGTCTCCCAACCTTTCTTGGTATAGGCCCCCTCTATTGGTATTGTCCCAAACTTTGAGAAGTAGTTCAACTTGTCTCCCAACCTTTGTTTTTATAGGCCCCCTCTATTGGTATTGTCCTAAGTTTTCAGAAGTTGTTCAACTTGTTTGCCAACATTTGTTGGTATAGGCCCCCTCTATTGGTATTGTCCCAAATTTTCACATATGAGGGAATTCTTATCTAGATGGACTTCTATGTAGTATTTGCTATGCGAGAAAAGATCTAGAATATGATGAGCCTTATCTCCATACACCTAGTTTAGTCAAGGTAAACCACAAAGGATTTAGCATACAACTAGATATATTCATCCATAATTAAATCTCTCTTTGTTTTGGTATTTTGTTTCAAGTCTTCCAATTCTTGCAAAGTATGCTATGAGTTCCCTTCTTCGTGTTTGGAAGTAAATCTTGAGAGATCAATACAAAATTTAGCTTGGGAAGAGCTATTAGAGGCAACCCCTTTACCTTTATCCTACATTATTTGTACTTGGGATAATTCATTTAGATGTATAAAAAATAGTGGTTTGATGGGAACATTTTCTGGTGACCCTCATCTTCTACTTCTCTCTTTGTTCATGTTTCCCTTTTCAATCGCTTCCTCCTAAAGATCGTAGCTTTCCTTCTGTTTCTCCTTATCCATCATCTCATTTGGTTTTTGCAACAAGAATTTGGGTTGTCCATATAGACACCAACAACTACTTCCCAAAAAATATTCAAATTCAAAATTAGTATATGCCCTTCAAAATTAGAGTTATTCCAAGTTTATATTTCCTTTAAAAACTGGAGGATGAAAACCATAAGTGATAACATTTTATCTATAAACCCCATTCATTCCCCTTCTAAACATATGATTAATGTGATCAACCATAACCATGAGAGATGAAATATGGGTGATATTGTTTCCTCTATTCTCATTCTTGTGAGTCACTAAAGGGTAAGACAACCATGTTTATGTAATCCTCTAAATCTTGTACATGATAAGCAATGTGTAATGCATATCGTCCCCTTGTATGTATTCATCTTTCTCCAATTCATCCCATATAGTACCTATCATCCAATCTTAGAGATATTGGCATCACTAACAAACTACTTCAATTACTTACATCAAGAATGATGCATCTATTCGTTATAATAAATCCATGCTCATATTTTCTTTTCTTCTTTAGAGAAAAATATTAAAAATAAAATATCCCCTAAATTATCATCTTTTCAAATTTCTTAATAATTTTTTTTCCACTTATCTATCTTCCAAAATCGCTCATCTTATATATTGTACTATTTCACTTGTATTTCTCATAATGTCATTGGATTGTCTAGACATTACATTGTCCGTTAAAAGAAAGTACCCAAAGAAATTACTATAATAATCTTTTGAGTCAAATAGCTTTGACTTCATATTAATTTCCTCGATTCTAAAAAAATTTCTTATCTTTTCTAATATTCTTTATTAATTTTGATTTTGTGTAAAATAAAAAACATTTACTGATTTTCTTAATTTAATTTCATAGAGACAATTTTTTATTTATTTATTTTTTTTTTTATGAAAATTAATTATATGTGATGTAACCTATTATTTACATGCACTTGCGATTATTAAATACTAACCAACTATGCACTTGTTAAATACTCATAAGCTTTGCATTTACTGCTATCACATAACACTATGACTGATATTAATGTCTCTAACACACACACACATATATATATATATATATATAATGTGCCTAAACTTCACTCATTATTGAATCAATGTTCAATGTAAACCTGCGGAGCATCACCACTCGCATTAGTTGGCTCCGCTTCAAGCTTATAGGATTATTCTTAGATGAATTTGCCCCAAATTTCTACCTTTACCACATGAAATACCTAGTTCTACTATGCATGGACTATTCTTACATGAATCTGTCCCAAATTTCTTCCTTAACCACATGAAACCCCTTAGGAAAGAGGTTCATCCATTCCACTATGAAACGCTCCCATATATTCTTTGCGCCTATTCTTGGGATTCCGCTTCTTCTTCACTAGATCATCACCATTTCTAAGAACAAGGCTTGGACTAAGGAGATTTGACAACAATCTTGATGGAAAACCTCCAAATTAATGGTAAAGGGATGCACTCCAAACCACCTCAGTAGTTGAAAGGCATGTATATCCTCGAGACGATCATGGAAATACCTTACTAAGGGTCATTGCATTTGCAAAAATAGATCTTTAGCATGGGACAAGAAAGAGCCACAAGCTGGCGTATATAGGAAGACCCAACGCTAAAAAGTTGAAAAAAAACCTTGTTTTTTTTTTTTTTTTACTTTTCTTTTCTGGTGTTATTAACAATACAAGCTTAGTACCCTTCTCTAAAGCCTCAATCATGGGACAGGAAAGAGCGACAAGCTGGCGTATACACGAAGACCCCAAGGTTGAAAAGTTGGAAAAAAAGATTGTAGTGGAAGCTAGAAAAAATTGTGTTGAGTTCTGTCCACTGCAAACTTTACCAAATTATGTACCTTGAAATGGGCATGGCACGACACCTGTTAAGTGCGATTTAAAAAAATAAAGAAATGAATTTTACAAACTCTCTTCTAGTATTTAGGTAGATAATAGAAACATTTATCATATCACTAACCATGCTTGAAACTTACTTCCTTTACACCCAAATAAATGACAATTATTGGTCGCTATTCCATCTTAAGGCATGGTGTATGTTTTCAACTAGTATTATTGCTTAGCTAGTATTACTTCTTAACACCAACATTTCTTGTCACAACACTTGTAGTTTGTACTTCAATATTTACATCTTTACTTTTTAACACCAACATCTCAGCATTTCTTGTCGCAACACTTGTAGTTTGTACTTCAATATTTACATCTTTCTTATATATTCCTGCTTGTAAATCCATCCTCCATCTCATGATAGTGGGTTGCTCATCATAAATCCACCCTACACCAACATGCAAAGGTTAGGATGACAATCCAAAGGTAGGATCATAAAAGAGAGGTGATTTTTTTTAAGTTTCTAAATGAATATATACATAAATAAACTTGAGCTTTTCCACATCTAACTAAAAGAAATAAAAGAAATTAAATTTGCAAGGTTAAAATTTAAGATTACATTGTCTACATAAATAAACTTGAGCTTTGCCACATCTAACTAAAAGAAATTAAATGCTTAAAATCTAAGCTTACATTGTTTACAAATTTATTTTATGTCTAAAGGATATCCATGTGACCAATTTTTATAATATTATGGATCATCCACATCTCCAACAAGTATGCTTATTCAAAGACCACCACAAATTAGATTATTCTTTCATATTTAGATGATGAACATCATTCTTAACATATATAATGAACTAGCACAGCTACAAATTCGTGGCTGGTGAACGCTGAAATGACGACTTGCAAAACCTAAACCACCGGGAAAGAGAAACGACCCAGAGGTTGATGGAAGGAGTTGGCTAGAATGAGGCAGTGTGTCCAGAACATGGTTGGTGAAGGCCTAAGGTTTAGGTTGGCATATAAAATGAAACCTTAATCACTCATAGCTGGCAATCAGCTAGCCACCATAGTAAATTTTAAATATGATTAAGTAAAAGTAAAAAAATAAGCATATAAACTAATGTCTTTATAATAGTGAGGAAGTTAGTGGTTGAAATCATAACCATTGATTTATTGGGACTACTACGAATATTCCATCAATATTTAATCTTGTCCATACAAAACTAATTAAGCACTAAAAATTTATTAAATGTACCCATGATCAATAGATGTACCGTGTGTATATATATATATATCCCTGTTTTTAATACTAATTCCATGCCACGTGGTACTGTTACAAAACTTGAACAGAATTGATACGAGGCTCGTGGCCAGGTGTCCTCGGAATAATAAAGTTCAACACACCCTTTTCCATCTTTACCTTCACCTCATCGGTCTAAGCATTTTCAGGACACTATGTTTTGTTTTTGTCCACTTCTTTCTTGAACACTTGATAGCTTATTTCTGATACTCGCTTAGCCCCCATCTCCATGAATTTTAGCTCTTTCCAATATTTTCTTACCCCCTTCCACTTGAATTTTAACGTCCTCTTTCATCATACCTACAATGTAACATACAGTACATTAATGAAATCAAACCATTGGGATGTGTACGATTATGAGTATGCAACAACCAAAACAAACAGTGTTTAAACAAAAGCGATCTCTATTAGTCCTCACAAACTAATTTGATGGTAAGAATACATGCAAAGCAAAGACTGGATTGTTGGGCATGCAATATAAAGAGAATTGGGGATAATAGTGAATGTTAAAGAGAACGGAGGAGGAAGTTAAAGATTAATTGGAGTTCGCAACGTTTGATGTGGCATAGAGTTTGTAACATTTGACATTCGGGTGGTCTCGAGAGAGGTTTATTTTCATGCAGGCATGTGTTTGTTAAAGGTTGCTAATTAACAAAGTTAGTGAAAGAAATGCCTGAAACTAAATGTACAAATAGACTATTCACAAATTATGAAGTATTGTTTGCATAATTACTGTTGCAAAATAAGTTACTTTCTATGCTAACTAACAACAGATAGACCATCCACAAATTATGAAGTAGTGTTTCCATCATTAGTTTTGCAAAATAAACTACTTTTTAAATTATGAAGTACAAATACATTGCTTTCAAGCTAGTGTATTTCTTCACAAACCATTTATAATTTTTAATTTATAGAATGTAAAAATATTTATAAAAACATATCTAAATAAAATACGCTATTAGTTTTGACATCAACAAAAAGAGCCAAACCACCTTGAATTTATAGCACTAGCTCGATGGTGATGGTGACTTACTATTGAGAGAAAAGGAACAAAAAGCTTATGCCTGAGAGGAACATCCTTTATATGCATCGATCTGGTTCTTCCATTAGAAGATAATTCATTATCTCTATTCATCCTTTGAAGAATACACCATTTGCAATATCTATCCCCCAATTGCAAAAGGAGCCCTCATCCTTTGGAATATCTATTCACCAATTGCGGATTTAATAAACCCCGTGGACTTTCAAGAATGGCACGTTTGATTTATTCACAGTCAAAAGGCCTGGTCGAATAGGATTTCATAAGCCCAATGGAGTTTCAAGAATTGGACGTTTGATTTCTTCAAAGTCAAAAAGACTGGTCGAGTCAAAATAAATATCGTGTTTGTGATTAATACATGTAAGTCAAACTGAACGAAATCAAAGCAAGGAATGCGCGTATAACATCACATCACGTGTTGGACTTACCATCTGCAAATTCTTCAAAAGATGGGTTCGAAGAGCTTATAAATAGAGCTTTCTTTCCCGTCTTTCAAATCATTCACCTATACGTTTATCTCGCAATTATTTTCCCCGCCACCCAATCTCTCCTTACACTTAATTCCATAAACATCTTCATTCATCAGTTTATTTTCCCCGCCACTTAATCCCGGATTTCGTTTGGAGTATCGACTCCATTGAAGCAGCGGCGTTTACACTTATTGAATAACATGGCGGTCAGGGTGGTGTATGGCATCATAATATGCGCGTTGCTATTCGTTGCGCTATTTCCAACAGCAAGTTCCAGGCCTAATTTCCTCCACGAAGCTTATATCGACAACTCTAATACCAACTCCGAAATTAAGGACAACTCTAATACCAATGACATCTCTGAAGCTTATATCGAACAAACAAACAAAGCCGCCACCATTGATGTAGAGTTACTGGACGATAAGCTTCCAAAGAGCGGTTATACTCCCTCGGCTCCTTCAGCCTGCCATAACATGGTA
>ML777677.1:217407-230051 GCA_009831015.1 Picea engelmannii
ATATTGAGCAAACATAACTTGAAGACGCGCAGATGGAAGATTGATCGGATACAATATCCATCGACTCTAGCAGGCGAACTTGGGATAGTGAGATAATAAGATAAACATGTTCTTGACATTAGAACACATTTATGTTTATAAAGAAAACAAAGTTTTATAATAAAAAAAATTATATATACCTCAACAGTCAAGAAATTAGTATGCATGGCTTCATATATTTCCAACTAGACCCATAAAATTTGGGTATGCCTCAACAGTCAAGAAATTAGTATGGATTTGTAATTAGTATGGATTTGTATATGCCTCAACAGTCAAGAAATTAGTATGCATCGTTTCATATATTTCCATCTAGACCCATTACAATTCATTGCATCGTGTATTTTAAATCAGCGAAGAAGGAAAATCCGAGTAATATTGTTTTCATCGAATAATCTATGCTCACACTTTTGCAGATACTTCAAAATTAAACCAAGAAAAACGCTAGCTTGTTACACATTCGCTTTAAATGTTTCAAGAAAGCACTGCCTGGATCTGCACTTGCAAAGATGTTCAGGATGAACGTCCAAGCTTAGAAAAACCAGTGTGTTTTCTCAATAATTTTGTCAATCACATGTCATTTCCAAGTGGCCTAATGTTCATTTTGGAGAATATAAATGCTATCAATAGAATGTAGGGAAGACTGTTGTTATAAGAGGTAAAGAAAAGTGCTGGAGTGTTGTTATCAAAGTATTTTTTCCTAAGGGTAGGTCAGGTCGCTATGTTGTAGATTATAAAGGAAAACATTATAAACTTCTCACTTTAGAATGTCAATAAATAGCTTTAGAATGTTAATAAATAGGTAATACATGCATGATTTAATAGTAACATGGGCATAAGGCCAGTGATAATGAGTTTGCATTGTATACAAATGAAAATAAATTTATTTTTGAAATTGCAATGTTAATATTTTTTTTTATTTTCATGTTATAGGAGAAAATGCATAAAATCAATGGTTAATAAAGAAAAAAGTATTAAAAAAAATGAGTATAACATATTATCAAAAGTTTCCTTACCCTTCCATTTAAAAAATTTGAAATAATTTTCATTTTGAATTTGATAGATAATTTTTTATTTTAACTTTCATTTCATTTGAAGGAGAGAATTTTATGCAATTTTGATCTCCATTAATTCCAGTAAAGTTAGATATTAATTTAGTTCCATCTTAACTTTGGATTTGTCAAGTGATGAGAGGGATCAAATTCTTTCAGGTGCAAATCATCTTACAGTTTATTAAAATAAGAGAAGGATCAAATCCCTTGATGTGCAAATCAATTTTAGAATGTAAAAATTGGCTCCATCATAGTAATTCTAGATCTATCAAGTGTCAATAGGACTCAAGTCTTTTAAAGTGTAAACCTTTTTAAAATGTAAAATTTGAGAAATTGTTTTCATTTTCACAAACATGATACTTCTTGACATTTGATAGATTCAAAATTAAAATGAATTTAGACAAATTTATTTGTTGTTATTATTATTAGCACAAACACATAATATTCATCCAAAAATAATGTGAATATTTTTTTTTATGCTTTTGTTATTTTTATCCACTTTAATATTTAAATTTTTTTGATTAATTCTAAATTTCTATAATATTTAAAATTAAAAAAAAAATTCTAAATTTGTTTATTAAATTTAATTTATTTCTAAAAAATTTCTCATTTAATTTTTTTTTTATTTTTAAAATTTTGATGAATTCATACTTTATTTATTTTTCATAAAGTTTGATATTTAAACTTTTTCTTTACTCATTTAAAAGTTTTCATTTGAATTGATTAATTTTTTTAATCATATAATAAACACTTTTCATTTAAATTTATTATTTTTTTTAAGTAATTAGGTCGTTTTCATTTGAATTGATTAATTTTTTTAATCATATAATAAGTACTTTTCATTTAAATTTATTATTTTTTTTAAGTAATTAGGTCACCTATCTATTGACAATGAGCACAATTAATCACCTTTTAATCTAAAATTCTAATATGATGGATAACAATTAAAGATTCTGGCATATTCTTAGTCGTCCTCCAAATTTAATGAATATGATTTACTCTTCATAACTTCCTTGTTTTTTAAAATGCATCCGTGTGTTTCAACTGTCTGCCCATTCTCTACTCTAGATTTCCTTAACTGTCCGCGCGTTTAAGCTGTCCGCCCATTCTCTACCACAAATTTCCTTAACTATCCGCGTGTTTAATCTGTCCTTAGCTGTCCGCGCGTTTAATCTGTCCGCCCATTCTCTACCGCAGATTTCCTTAGCTGTCCGCGCAGATTTCCTTAACTGTCCACGCGTTTCATATTGCATGAGCGTGGTAATAAAACAGACAGGAGCTGGTCTGGTTGCAGCCTTACAAAATTCCTTTCCCTTGCTGGAGTAATAAGTTAGAGGAGTCCGGACGTATATTTATCATATCGGCATATATTTATCATCTAGCACCATTTTAAATTTAGAATTACACCTTTCAGCGTTTACCAGCCACGAATTTATGGCTGTGCTAGTGTAATAAAAGTTAAAACTTAAATTTTAAGACTATGCAATTATTTTGTTGAAAAAGTTGTCGATAATATTAATTTATAAATAATTGTATTATATAGTCAATGATTCATAATGATTCATAGATACAAATATGTGAGAAACTGGTTTTCATTCGAAATTATTAAATCTTTATATAAATTAACAGAACTTAAATTTTGAAGATAAACAATGGGATTGTTGCAAACATTCTAAATAATACTAATTTATAAATAATTATATTATATAATCGTTACAAATATTCGTGAAATAATATAATAGAGATAGATTAAAATACTCTATAAAATTTTACAYGAATATGAAAACCATTCAAACGCCACCCAGAAATAATACAATAGTTGAGTTTCCTGTATACTTGGCCTGGTCTCTAATTCGTGACTTGAATCCAGGCTGTCTTGCCGGGGATGCCCTGGGTAAGTGGAAACAACATATAACAACACGAACAGCTGCAGCCAAATTTAGCCTCAGAATGCGCTGGCCCTGAGAAAATGAATGCGTTGACAATGACGGCACTCCAAATAGGCGCAGACCACATGAATAGTGACAGCCGCCTCGTGCTACATCAGCCTAAGCTACCCGTTAATGTATACAGCAGGCGTCCAGACCTTTGAGATGTTCACGTTTCCTGCGGAGTCTAAAATGGGAAGCGGAAACAGCAGCAAATATCGTCGCAAAAAACGGGATGTAGCAGTAAACGTGATATAGCAGTAAACGTGGAAGGAAACGTGGAAGTAAACGGGATATAGCAGTAACCGTGGAAGTAAACGGGATATAGCAGTAAACGTGATCTAGCAGTAAACGTGGAAGTAAACGGGATATAGCACTAAACGTGGAAGGAAAGCGTACCATACGTGTTGGAAATCGGCTGCCATTAACGCTGGATCCTTAATTTGAGGTAATTCTCTTTACTAATGACTAATGGATAGACTAGGAACAATGCAGACGTTAAGCTGTAAAATCTGCATCCTGTATTGATCGAGATACGAAGAATATTCTTCATCAAATAAATCTTGCTCATCCACTCAGAATTTTTAATTAAAGAGATATTACTCTGGCACCCTATTTTTAATAAGAGTTTGTAATTAAAAGAGATACTAGTCACCTTATTTTTAATAGTAATTTGTAACTAAAAGAGATATTAGTGTGGCACCCTATTTTTAATAGGAGTTTGTAATTAAAAGAGATATTAGTCACCCTATTTTTAATAGAAATTTGTAATTAAAAGAGATATTAGTCTGGCACCCAAACGTCTATTGATATAATTATGGTCATGTATTTAAATATATATTCTCATGCATGTTACATGCTAATTTTTTTAAGACATAAAAAAAGAAGGTAACGGTTTTAGGTCCATAGTATGGTCAATAGTATGATTTTTCTTATATTGTAGTAAGTGATAATTATCTTCATTGACCAATAAATAATTGAATTATGATAGTTTTTTTCATCTTAAAAAAGAATAAAAAAAAACATTCATATTTGAAATGGTGCATGTAAATGTTCATCCAATATTTTGTTTTTCAATTAACATACAAAGCAACCTCCAAAGACTTAGCTACTTAGTTAAAATCTTTACCATAGTGTTATGGCCCTTCTAAGAGCATCCATAATAATATCTAACCAAACCTAAACTTTGGACACCAAACATTTAGGCATTATATAGTATACATAGGAATTACGTTGAATTTTGTCTATAAGGGGGTAGTTCTATAGGATCTTTCATCGTCTTTTGAGGGAGTATGAAAATATTCCACATTAGTAATAATAATAATAATCTATTTTTAAGGTCACGACAAGGCCAGACAACAAATTGGTGTATGAGACCCCCTTCGTCGAGCAATTTTGACTGGTAGGTATCTTGGAGCTACTTAACACACATCTAGGATTTCTTTTTGCTAAGGTTTTTGTTTGTTTATTAATCATTATTAGTCATTAGCCAATGTCCTATATTTTAGGAAGAATATTCCTCTAGGGAGAATATTCTCTTCAGTTTTCAATTCAGTTTGACTAGTTGAGTGGAGTCTAGATGATGCATTGGTTTTGTCACCATGCAACATTGGGATCATCACTAGCTAATGCGCATTAACCTTAGTATCATCACCATAATAGCGCATTACCCATGATTCCTTGATCTCATCCTCACTTCACTATGTTTCAGTCAGTTAATTGAATATTGGTAGACTGTTTAACTCATCTAAGTGGCAGTTCACTCTCGTAACTCCTTGAGAGACTATACTAGGTAGAATTTTACTCTTGTAACTGTTGGTGTGTGTCCATATCACTCTAGACCACCACTATAGCACATTGGCTTCTCCTCCAGTGCACATTGGTTGAGTTATACAGAGTATCATGTGTAAATTATTTATTATTCATTATGGTTAATGAGAATTCTTCCATTCTTTCTCTCTTGCTTCTTCTTTCACAATCTCTCCGCAAATCAGGGATGATTTTAAGGATGAAAATTTATTTTAAAATGTAGAAACCATGGCGAATCTAACTAATCCTTCATATGCCAACTATAAATGTTTGGCGATGGCGATATTTTTGTAAAAATATTCAAATTTCTAAGGTTTATATAGTTTGTATAAAATTTTGGCGATTTTAGAGGTAAAATAACTTTTTCCTATAGAATTTGGGCAAATCATTTTTAGAATGATGAATCCTATTTTGGGAAAAACCATGGAAAATTAGCCCATGAGCGAAATTTAGCCCCTAAAATCATCCTTGCTACAAATGTGTGTGGTATTTTCTAGCTAGATCTATTCTTTGTAGGCTCAACAAATTTACATGATATCAGTGCCAACAAAATGCTAAGAAAAAGCTACACCATTTTTTTTGCAGGTACCAAAGATTGAAGACAACAGAAAAATGGAATTCCCAAAATAATTCATTCTTACACCTTACAATTACTTTGCATGGAAGGAGAGAATAATAATACATCTCCAAACCAGAGGATTGTACAAGTTAACCTTGAATACAGACAAAAAACCGACATCAACCATAGAAAAATCCAAGTATCTAATCGAATTGATGAAGCATTCAAAATAATTTGCAGTCTCATCTCTCCCAATCTCCTTTCTCACATATCTTCCTGTAAAACCCCCAATGAAGCCTGGACCACCTTGGAAGGGATCTTTGTAAAATAGGATGAGATAAGGGGACACATGCTTGAGGTGGAATTGTTCACATTGGATCAAAAAAGCTTCGACAATATCCAAGATTTCTTTACAAAATTCAAAGATTTACTATCGCAACTCAAAGCTTGCGGGGTTGATAAATCTAAGGATGAGAAACAAATTGTTCTCAAAATTCTCTCCAAACTTGGTCCTGAATTCTCTATGGTCATATCCACATTCCATTGAGTCAAATTCGCCTTTGGAGCCACCTGGAAGATGCCTTCTCTTGAAGAATTTATCGAATCCTTGACACAAGAGCAAACCAAGCTCATCAACATGGGAAAAATCAAAGGCCTAAAGGCGCATGAACTTACTTTGTAATATGGTAGCCATCAATATCAGAAATCTAAAGATGAAGAAAAAATGAAATCTCATTCAAATCAGACAAAGGAAGGGTACTCAAAAACCTTCACCGATGCCTCTGGATCCAAAGTTGGAAAGGGAAGAAAAGTGGAGAAATACACATACTTCCATAAAGGATTCCATCTAGAATATGCATGAATGTAGAAAAAATAGATCTAATGACTCAAATACTTCAACAAAACAACTTTAGATATCGCATCCCCGAGGGTGCCAAGAAGAAGAAGCTAGAAGATCAGAATCCCAAGAAAGACAATTCTAGCCATGCCTTGATTGCCATCAACTCCTCTCCAGATGCTTGGATCGTATATTCAAGAGCATCACATCACATGGATTCCAAAAAATAAATTTATTCTTCATTGGATGGAGGCAAAGGTCCTCCTATTCTGATGGGGGACAACTCTCCATTCTAGGTCACTGGCAAAGGAAGGATTGAACTCACCAAGGGAAGCTTCGAGAATGTGTTGCGGGTTCCCAAAATTTTTGCCAATCTTCTCTCCATGTATCAAATGATGAATTTTGACACCAAAAAGAAAGTCATATTCACACCAAATTCAGTTGACATCTATTTCATGCAAACCAATTCCAGGGTTGGTACCAGGGAGGTAAATCATCAATCTAGATTGTATACATTTTCTGAATTTATTGAACCAAATTATGCTTTACAATTTACTTATGCTGATGACAGTAGTAGGATATGGCACAAAAGGTTCATTCATTTGAATTTCATATATATTCAAAAACTTAGCAAGAAAATATTGGTTGATGGTCTACTAGACATCCATTTCTCCAAAGGAATCTGTGAGAGATGTGTTCTTGGAAAAAACCCTGAAGAGAAATTTGACAAAGGAAAGACTCAGAGAGATTTATCTCCTTTAGATCTGATCCATGGTGACCTCATGGGTCCTTTTCCACATCCATCAATCCAAAAAGAGAGGTTTGTTCTCATTTTTGTTGATGATTTCTCACGTTCCACGTGGATTTACTTTCTTAGGAACAAATCCGAGGTCTTTCAAGACCTCAAAGATTTCAAAGCACTGGTTGAGACACAGTCAGGAAAGAAAATCAAAGTACTATGAATTAATAACGGGGGAGAGTATTGCAATCATGAGATCCAGAATATTTTTCATGAGGCATGGATTCAGTTGCAGCACATAGTTCCCTATACACTGCATCAAAACGGAGTTGCTGAGCGAAAAAAACATATCTCTAAAAGAGATGGCATCTTGCATGCTACATGAAAAGTCACTACCACAGAGACTATGGGCCAAAGAACTTAATTGTGCAACCTTCATCCAAAATAGATCTCCCCATAGATATGTCAAGGATAAGAACCGCTACTAGGCTTGGAGCGGCCTCAAACTAGAAGTGATCCACTTTCGTATTTTCGGTTCACGTGCATGGTCCCGAATTCTCTTTAAAAAGAGGAAGGCACTTGATCCACAGAGCATTGAGTGTATTTTTGTTGGATAACCTAATGGTTTGAAGGGATACAGACTTATTGATATTTCCTTGGACTGACTCATCATTGAACGAAGTGTCCAATTCGAGGAAAGCCTCTCACGTGTACCTCAACAACCGCATGCATTCACCTTCATTATTCCACATGTTCGAGATGATGATAATGCACATGTTGACTCTTCTTCAAACAAGAGTTTTGATTTAGAGGACTCAAATGATCTATATACAAATTCAGTACAACCAGATGCAGAGTCATAGCATTCAGATGCAGATGAAGAGCCAGAGCAGAGACCTAAGTGGGCACATACTATTCTTCAGGATGTAGGGTATATTGTTGGTGATCCAATCGATGCTAGGAGGACTTGATATGATTTGTAGGAGCCTTCTATTTCACTCACTTACAATAAACCATTGCCCTGTAGTCATATTTTCTTGGTTCAGTCTTCATATCGACAGTCTTATGGTGAGGCGATTGGAAATCCCTTTTGGGAATATCCCATGTAGGAGGAGTACAACTCCCTCCTCGAGAACCAGACTTGGGATCTGGTTCCCCTTCCTTTTGGAAGGAAACTTGTCAGATGTAGATGGGTTTGTAGGAACAAGAGCACAACATATGGATAGATTAGAAGATAAAAAGATGGGCTTATTGCCAAAGTCTTTCATCAGGTGCATGACATTGACTATGATGAGACCTATGCTCCAGTTGATCCGGATTATTTTTGGCAAGAAATGAGAGAACATAAATATACAAAGATATTGAAAGAGAGGCAATAATATAACAGAGATATATCGGAAATATAACAAGAGACACATATATAGAGTAATGCACAATTTATATTAATGTGTGAAATGTACAAAAATGTAAAAATACTGAGTGAAAGACTCGCTAGAATGGTGTCAACTTATCTATGAGAAGAGATGTGACAGATATGCTCATTCACAAGAAGATTATCATTACAATGAGGCTCCAAAGGCATTTTTAACATAATTAAAATCTAAAACCCTAACCCCAGAGGATGAAAATCCAAAAGGTTTGCAGGTGCCGATGGGGGTAGTTGATATGTCAACTTCCCAGGGGCGTAATGTTTGCATACAACCTTCATTTCGGGCACTCGATACACTATTGGAAAGTTCTAACCGAGAAGAATGACTTTTGACTGGCCAAAGTTGGTGCATTTAGCAGTATCTTGGGCCCCAAATCCCAAAAGGACGTCGTTTAGGGCCTCAAAACAGCCCAAGAAGTTTGGAACTCGAAAAAATGTCGAAAAACTGCCAAGATGGAAAACTATTTTTCGAGCCCATGGAATAGGTGGGTGGCCACCGATATCCGCCTGGATCAATCCTCCCTCCTTAGGAAGCACTAGTCTCCATTGATTTGAGTTCCCGAGGGAGAGAGGGAAGCGTTTTTGGAATATATATCTTGGTCATTTGCTTGCCTTGTTGGAGAAGTTGTGCTGCTTAGCTCATTGAATGTTGTCACAAACCTGTGGTTGGAAGGGTTGGACTATTTTAAACAGTCGGGCTACCTAAGATGACTATGTGCAGAAGGAACCTCTTCTCTTTGTTGCAATCTTGTCAAGCTCGTCTGTTGGATAGAAGGTTCTTGGACCGAGGCTACAGTGGTTGCAGTGTCCTTATGTTCATATTTTTAACAGATTGTGAAGAAGATGAATTTTTTAGTATGAGATACTACCTTGTGGCATTGTTTAGGTGGGACAATAGTTGAAACTATCTCTGGTATTCTGTAGAGATGACCCCCCGGAGAAACAATGACAGTGCGGGGTCGAGACTCATAAACAACATGGTGTTTCCACATATATGGTTGGCCTGAGAGAACATCACAGACATCCAGCAGGGAAACATCACATAATACCTCATACTTGAAGGGATGGATGTTGTATGAAAATCGAAACTGTTGAATGACACAAAGATATCATCCCTGGCGAAGCCACCCGATTTTGCATGGTTGCGGGTGTGGTTTTGTTGACAATTCCAATTGTTTGAGGACCTCTGTTGATCTGAGGTTCTTATGGCTTCCGCTATCAACAATAAAATGCAGCAGGGTCCCCTTCACCCACATCTGTGAATGAAAAAGTCGCTCCCCCTCTTCAGGATCTGTTGTTTCTTCTGGTTGAATTGTTGTGGTTGTGACAATAGAAGTGGGGCATGCATTGATGATTTGTATTTTATCAGTATTTTCAGAATCATTTTCTCAATTAGGGTTCGGCTCCTTGTAATTGATATCGACCACCAATGACTATTTTGAGCGACATTCATCAGTGTTTTTCCATCGGATTTTGTCGAAATCACACCATTTTCCAGTGTCTTTCTTCATCTTCCCCTGACCCTTCTTTTATTGTGTCTTAGATTGTTTTTCAGGAAGTTATTTGCTAGGGTCATCTTTCTCATACTTTGGTTTTTGTGGATTTGGAGATATGAACTCATGTTTGTTCTAGTGCCTAAATTTCTTCTCGATTTTAACATCATATCGATAAGCAACACTCGGTGCTGAGATGTATAGAAAATCCATTTTAGTTTGGATGTATCTGTGTATATCGCCACGGTATTTCAGAACCATATGTCGCTCATAGTCTTTGATACCCAACTTGGTGTGCAATGTATGGAAGGTATTGGTCAACTTTGGAACTTCTTGGCCCCTCTCTTGCATTAGTGTGGTCTGTCTCATATACTGGTCCTCATAGTTTCCAACAGGGTAATACTGTTACTTTACAACATCCACAAAAAAATCCCAAGTGGGCTCGACCCCATATATTCCAGACTCCTATGTGGAACTTTTATCTCAATAAGTTTCCCACCAATGTTTGACATGGGGGAGAGCCTTAAGGAGTGCGAAGGTGATATTTTTCCTGTCAGAAAAATGGTGAACAAAGAAACAACCTTCTAGCAAATTTAACCATTTATCTGGGGCATTTGCATCTATCTGACCTTCAAATACAGGAATATCAAAATTAACATGTACCTTGAAAGGCGAGGTGCCTCTAAAGTGGCCTCTTTATGAAGATGTGCATGTTGTTATCAGTAGGAATTGAAGGATGTGGGAAACATTCTCCATCATTTCGTCCCTCTGTCGCGTGAGATCTTTCTCAAGCAACATATAATCTTCTAGTCCATCATTTTTATTTTCTTCCATCATGGAGAGTTTCTTGGGCATGCGAGAGAAATTTTCCTCAAGAGAGACGAGCTCAAGACCCAAATTGCTATACTCGGACATCGTCAGGGACATGCAATGAAAAACGATGAAGCGCAACCTTCTTTGATACAATTGATCCAGATTATTTTTTAGAAAATAAATGTATAGAGACTGTAAAAATAGAGATTAAAGGACTCGCTAGAATGGTGGTGTCTTATCTCTAAGAAGAGATGTGAGGGTTGTTCTCATTCGAAAGAATACGATCATCACAATGAGGCTCCAAAGGAATTTTTAACATAATTAAAATCTAAAAACCTAACCTCGGAAGATGAAAATCCAAAAGGTTTGCAGGCCTCGATGGGGGAAGTTGATACGTCAACTTCCCGGGGGTGTAACTTTTGCATACGATTTCCGTTTGGAGCACTCGATACACCATTGGAAAGTTCTATCCAAAGAGAAAGAGTTTCGACTGACCCAATTTGATGCCATTGAAATCCACTTGGTCCCAAAATCCCCAAAAAATGTCGTTTAGGGCCTCAAAACACCCCTGGAAGTTTAGAACCCAAAAAGTTGCCGAAAAACTGCAAGGACGGAAAATTATCTTTCGAGCCCATGGAATAGGTGGGTGGCAACCGATATCCACCTGGATCACTAATAGCGAATATGGATTCCATACATTTAGAACTTTCCATTGCAGCGAGAAAGGGATGGGAAGTCCATTAGATGAATGCGAAGAATTCATTTCTTCACAGTGATCTCTCTAAGGAGATCTATATGGAGCAGCTCCAAGGATTTATGCAAGATTCATCTTTGTTCTGTCGACTGAAGAAGTCTCCTTATCACCTCAAGTAGGCTATGAGGGCATGGTATTCCAATATGGACTCCTACCTGTTGTCACAAAACTTTGTACATTGTAAATCAGACCCAAATATCTACATGCTCAGGATGGTTGATTCACTTCTACTCTTAGTTTTGTATGTTGATGATTTGTTGATCACCGGTTGCTCCACTTCAACGATTATTGCAGTCAAGAGGATTATACATGACATGATTTTTATGACAGACATGGGTCTGCTACACTTCTTCTTTGGACTCAAGATCAGTCTGGATGCATTAGGCATCAAACTATCTTAGGCCAAGTATGCATGAGATTTCCTTGAGATATTTCACATGACAAACAACAAGTCTTCTTTGAATCCTTTCCTATTAGGAGTCAAACTTGAGGATGGCGGGGACACTCCACTATTTGACAACACACTCTATAGACAGCTAGTGGGGATCTTGTTGTATCTCACACACTCCATACCATACCTCTCCTATGCAGTTGGTGTAGTTTCCAGGTTCATGCAAGAGTCGTGTGAGCTAAATTGGAAGGCTGCAAAGTGTATCCTTCGATATGTATAGGTAACCATCACCTTTGGGATTCATTATGCAAAAAAATCTACATTAGATATCATGGGTTTCACTGATTCTGACTGGGTTGGTGATAGAACTGATCGCAAGTCCACATCTGGTTACTCACTCAGTCTTGGTTCTGGGCCTATCTTTTGGTCAAGCAAGAAGCAGGTTTCTATTTCTCTTTATTCAGTCAAGGTAGAGTACAAAGGGGTAGTTAACATAACCATTCAGACTATGTGGCTACAATATTTTCTAATTGAGTTTGGCATTTAGTTTCATCGGTTGATTATCATTTGGTGTGACAACCAGATCACTCTGAAGTTTTGTAGATATCTAGTTCATAGGCAGCGGACGAAGCACATCGATGTCCACATGCACTACATATAGGACTTACTAAATGAGGGTATCATCAGCATACAGTTCTTTCCTTCAACAGAATAGACGACATACATCTTCACCAAGGCCTTCACTGAGCATAAGTTCCATTCTCTACGAAGTCATATTGGAGTGAAGGACACAGTTGCCTAGC
>ML777677.1:243369-255738 GCA_009831015.1 Picea engelmannii
TAGAGAGGGATAGAGGGAGGAAGGGAGGGAGAGGGTTAGAGGGGGGAAAGGGTTATTAGAGAGAGAGAGAGAGAGAGAGAGAGAGATGCATTGGGAGTGGGTGAGGGAGGGAGAGATAAAGATAGGGAGGGAGAGAGAGGAAGATAGAGAGATAGGGGAAGAGAGGAGGAGGGGGATATTTTTGATATTATGGTGGTTGCAGGAGGTATTAACCTCCATGTGTAACCTTTGACAAGACTAGAATATTCTGGGAAGTAAGATAAACCCTAAAACGTTGGATAATAATCTGAGGATAAAGTCGACTCAAGAGAATATTTAATATTGAGTTATTAGCCTCCAGGAAGAGAAGTCAGCCTAGTCAAGTGAGATAGAGTAATATAAATATAGGGTGCTAGAACTCATTTGTCACTCTCACACTAACAACTGCATAATCTTAGTGGTGCAGAAGTTTATAGAGGAACTACAGTTGTAACTGCAGCAACTGGCATTTTGGTTTTGGATTGGAATTTCTCTTGGTTATGGTTTGGACTTTCTATCTAGTCTTGGGTTATTCTTTCTTGGTGTTCTAGCCTTGGAGAATTAAGTTTGGCTTCCTTGGTTTGCTATTGGATGACTTCCAAAATTATTATATCTGTCACAGTTAAGGTGGTCGAGGGTGGCCTTTGTGTCTATGTTTGGGTGATAATATTTCTATATTGTCTATGGTGAAACGAGCACACCTATTTTCCAACAGGTTATGGCCCCACATTATCTTCAAACTGTCTAACTGTTGGAAGATAGATTGGGACGATTTGATCAATTACGTTTGCAGTTACATTCAAATTTTTGTTGCAACAATGAAAACCTAACCCTATTGTTAAAGCACTTTAAGTGAATATATTGACCTAATTTCTAGATAGCCTAGTGTGCCCTATCCTAGTGCACCTCCTGGTACTCTTAGCAAGCCAAGGTGTCAAGTTTGATTTTTTGTTCAAAGTTAAAGGTTGACCAATTCAAAGAAGTCATGACTTACTCTATGAAGTCAGAAAATAAGTTAGATGGGCATTCTAACTTCAGAGCATGGAAGACAAGGATTTGACTTATCCTTTCCAAGAATAAAGTGTTGGATATCATGAAAGGAAAGATCATGGAACCACAGTTTGAAGTAGTAAAAGAGAAGGATCATCAAAATGTTGTAGTTATGGAGAAGTTCAAGGACAATGACATCAATGTTATGAGAATCATAGTGGACTCTGTAAAATACCACTTTATACCCTACATCTATCATCTAAACTCATCTAAGAATATGTATGATGCCCTAACTAACCTATTCTTAGTCAGAAACATTGAATAAGTGTCGATTCTGAAGAATGAGCTCCATGACATGAAAATGAATGATTATAAAAAAATAACATCATAATTTGTAAGAATCTCTCAATTAAGAGATCACTTACAAGATATTGAAGAAATCATTTAAGAAAAGGAACTAGTAAATATAGTAGTCAATGGCCTTCCCAATATATGGGATGCATTTTTCGCAAGCATGAACACAATAAAGGAGTATCCCACATTTAAATAACTTTGGAATTGTTGTGAACAAGAAGAATCATTGATTAGCGCAAAAGAGAAATACCAAAATAAATATGATGATCAAGCCTTCACAACAAAGTTCAAGAATTTCAGGAATAAGAGGAAGTTTGGCTTAACGAAGAAACCAAATCAAGAAAATGATACGTCAGAAAGAAAATTCTTCAACTGTCGAAAATATGGTCACTACAGGAACCACTATCCTGAGTTAAAGAAAATGAAGGAAACACATGAAGCAACAATTGCCAAAGAAAGGAAACACATGAAGCTAAGTAGGATAAAACATACTTCTTTTTCTAGTCAAGGTAACAATATTCTTCTATAACATAGTTCTTTTACATACCATGTTTACATATTTCCTATACATATCATACATATTGATTTCTTAGAAGATAAGATGGTCGATGAAGCAATACCTATGGAAGAATAACAAGATAAGGATTGATATTACAATGACTACAAGTCAAGTAATAGACATGAAAAATCTGAAGTACATTAACAATATTTGGTGACAATTATTGTGTAATATATTATATAATTAACAAATGCAAGATGAGCCATAATCGGAATGAAAATTGAAGAGACCCAAAAGGAGACAGACCAAAAAGAAGTTAGAAATCAAGAGGAAACTAGAATAAAATTTGTGACACTCTGAAGAAAACAATAAGGACGCAGATGGAAGCATGGATTGTCTTAGATGGAGGGAGTTGATTTCAAAATTACAAACAAGAGCATGCATTTAATAATGAATCTTGGATTAGGAGGGAGGTAATACTAAATGATTTTATCCATTGAAGAATCCATGAAGATTATAAAGTATATATCCTAGTTCCCCATTGGAAGTAGGAGCTGTGATAAGTAGCACGTGTTTAGTTTGACTTTAGAAGAAGTATTCTTCGAAAATAAGACTTAATTATCCTTGGTTTTCCATCTACATATATGTTCCTATGATGTGATCTAGGTGGGTATTGGTGGCCACCCACCTATTCAAAATAGCTTCTCGTGTCCATTTTTGTTGAGCACGTCCTTTTGTACTGATTTATAATTGTGAGTTCTACATTTCTGGGGCTGTTTGAAACCCCACTCATTAGCTAGGTGGATACGGGTGGCCTATCCCCTAATCCAACTATATTATTTTGTACGTTTTCATGTCAACACATCTTGTTGTACTTATAGGGTTGTTTTGGGTCCCTAAACGTTGTTTTTTTGGCTCGTCGCAGTTAGACTGTAGATGTAGTTGGAGTCTGATGACAGAGAGTGTATTTCTCTGAAATACCTTTCCAATGGGCTATCACGCTCCTAAAACGAAGGTCGTATGCAAATGTTACGACCCTAGGAAGTTGAGGTACCAAATTACACAAACTTACCAATAGGGCCCACATCACTTTTGGCATTTCACCTTCTAGGGCTAGGTTTTGGATGTCTATGATTTTGGAATTCATGAGTAATATGAAAAGGGCCTCTGGACCCTCACTATATTCCATTCTACTCAGACGGATGTGTGTAGTAGCCACATATCTTATCATATATAGATACCACCATTCGAGCAAGTTTAAGTTCTACAGTTTGACAGTTTCAACCTATTTCATTATTTAATAGAAGCTATTGTCCACTGGATATTTGTGTTATTCTTTCTATCTCTGTGTTTATTTTATATAGTCTGTTAATCAGTTTGTTTCACTCCAAAATCTGGATCATGGTGAAAGGAAGAAGTTGGAATCTTTAGGAAGGAAGGGAATGGGATATTTAGTAGACTCCATGGACCCAAAAGATAAAGAGGAACATGAGGAAGAACATGAAGATTCCAAGAACGAAAGAAAATCCAGAACAACTAGTTATTGTACCGAGAATCATAAGACTACCAACATGGTTTGAACTCACCAGAAGTAGTCAAGTAGAAGGAATGGATGTTGTGATGTGGAACAATGTATGTAGGAAATTGTGAAAAATTCTTATGAATGGAAGCATTTTTATATACAAGACGAGATTCACAACTAGAGGTTCTTCCAGAACGAGGGAGAACACTATTAGAAAAACAGGATCGTTGAGAAATAAAACAAAACAAATGCGGAAATAAAAAATAGAAGATACACAATACAATAGACACCGATATACATGGTTCACCCATTGTGGGCTATGTTCACTAGAGGAATTTCTAGGTCCTTCCTTTATTATTATCAAGTAAATGAAGGGATACAACCTACAACAAACCCATTATAACTTCCTCTTCTTTCTCTCACAGTATCCTCTCTTAGAATAAAATATTCACCATGATACATAGCCGAAATACATTTCCCTCATAAAAGAGGGTTTCCTTCTAGGGACAAAAACCCTAACATAACTTCTACCATCAGATTTGGGACCTTATAATGAATTGTCCATATTTATTATAAAATTACAATATACATATACAAGGAAAATTTTACTTCGGGGGATTCTCCCTCGAACCCCCGTTGGGGGCCCGCTTACCCAAGACCCTACAGGGAGGGTAACCCTCCCTTCACTCCCCCAACTGGAGGAGTGTACATTATTCTAGGGTTTAAAGTCTTTATGGGGTATAAAGAGAGATGAAAACAAACACCTATGAATCAAGAAGACAAACAAGCTCCACAACCAACAAATACCATGATGACAACCTATTATGGTAAACCAGATATACCTCTATCTGAGCTATTATATCTCTTGCAGTATCCATGGATTGAATTTTACATTAGTTGGATGTAAAATATTGTTCTTCCGAATAGAGAAATTTAGGAAGAATCTTACGTAGAGAAATCTCAAGGTTTTGAGGTATACCAAAAACAAACCCATGTATGCAGATGGAAGAATACCTTGTATGGATTCAAGCAACTTGATGCATAATATCTCATATACAACAAAAGAGTGGTGAAAAATTCTTATGACAACGAAAGTGTATCAGAATGGTTCCTTGAAAGTCTGGGATGATGGATTGCAAATCCATGGAAAACTCCCATGATGATAGATCTGAAGAAGTTGAGAGACTCTAATCCAGTAGACCCATCTCTGTATTGACTATTGATTGACTCGTTAATGTATTTGGAGAATTTTCAGCTGGATATTTTCCTTGTGGTACATTTGAGTTATGATATACAATTACATGGATTTATCGATTCAGATTGGGAAGGGAGTGCACATGAAAAAAGAAGTGCTACTTGGATATGTTTCATTTTGATCTTTGCAACAATGTCATGGGATAGCAGGAAACATAAGTCTGTTGCACTCAGCTCTACAAAATAAGAATATATTTCATCTTGTGATGCTTGTACATAAGCAGTGTGGCTCTGTAATTTGGTTTCTATACCATATGATCAGGTGCTGAACTAAAAAATGATATATTGTAATGATCAGAGCTATGTGAATATTTCAGAGAACCTAGTGTTCCATGATAGGTTGAATCACATTGAGATGAAGCATTACATTCTCTATGATAAAGTCCAGAAGGGAGAATTCGTTCTCCAGTATATCTCCACAGATGAGAAGATAAAATATATTTTGGTAAAGCCTTTGTTCAAGATGAGAAGTTTGTGTACTTAAGGGACAAGTTTTGGCTCGTGGAGATGACTTCCTCATTGAAAAAGGAAGTGATTACTCCCAAGTTGGAAGGGAGCACTTTTATGTTATTTATTTATGGACAATCATTTTCTAGTTCAAAAAATGGTCTAAGTTGGGCAGCTCCTTTCCAGTCCTTAAAGTGGTTCGATATTTCTGACGGATAGTCATTTTCTAGTTTGGAAAATGGTCCATATTGGATAGTCATTTTCGTAATGAAAATGGTTTGATAGATTGTTGATGTACCATAGACAACGATTCCCCTTGTGGCCAATGTGGGGCAATGGTCTAGGATAGTCATTATTCTTGGCAATCACTCTGATTGGTGGTCAAATAGAATGGTTCACCTTGTTGGGAAGTCATTATTTTGAAGGTCATAGTTGTGAACAATTTCAAAGAATGGTACATTTTGGAGGTTGGTGCAGGACAATCATTTCCCTCAGCCATTCCCTAGGGCATACTCATTCCCTCTAGGTTGCACTACGATTAGTTCTTGAGAAATGGCTGAGTTAGGTGAGTGTTCCAGGTTCAATAATCAAGGATGGGAATTCCATAAGGCAGTCTCATTCTCTCAAGGTTGTACTATGATTAGTGTCGGAGAAATGGTCCAGGCTCAAAAATTAGAAAAAAATATTATTCTATTCTTGGTAAGAATAGTACATATATCCCATGGTTGATGCTTTACTTTATGAGGGCCGATGATCTTCTAGATATCATATATGCGAGTTGAAGAATGGCCCAGATGACTCAGTTCATATCATGATATAGTTGATATCAGATGAGATGATTTTTGTGGAGACTGTATGTCTCTAGACAATAGTTGTATTCTAGGACAATCATTGTTCTAGGATGTATGTCTGGATTAGAATAATAGTCCTTGTATCCCATGGTGTGGCTTCCAACATGTGCT
Organism: Picea engelmannii; assembly: GCA_009831015.1. NCBI lineage: Eukaryota > Viridiplantae > Streptophyta > Pinopsida > Pinales > Pinaceae > Picea > Picea engelmannii. Next base: position 249,416 of record ML777677.1, read on the forward strand.
GGAACAATTATTCTTCCAGGACATATGTCTAGATTAGAAGAATGGTTCTTGTATCACTCTGTGAAGTGAGTGAATTATTGATCATCATGCATGATTACTCAGATAGGGTAAGGCTTCGAGATATGATAAAGTTGATGCTATCAAATGATACTGATAGTGATGATGGTGCTCATGATTTGATCATGAGATAACCTGTGTGGATATGATGATGTTATTGGTTGAATGGTCTGTTTGTGCTCAATACTATTGCCTTTTGTAAATCCTTATCTAGGATGGAGTATTTATATTATGGTAGTTGTGGGAGGTACTAACTTCCACGTGTAACCTTTGAGAAGACTATAATATTTTTGGAAACAAGAGAAACCCTAAAATGATGGATAATAACGCAAGGAGACAAGTCGACTCAAGAGAATATTTAATATTGACTTATTATCCTCCATAATGAGAAGTTGGAGCATTCAAGTGAGATAGATTATTATAAATAGAGGGTGCTAGATCTCATTTTTCACTCTCACACTCACAACTACATAAGACTAGTGGTGCACAAGTTTGTAAAGGAACTGCAGTTGCAGCGGCAACAATTAGCATTTTAGTTTTGGCTTGGAATTTCTATTGGTTATGTTTTGGAATTTCTTCTTGGTATTTGGTTATTCTTTCTTGGTGTTCTAGCCTTAGAGAAAGGTTATCTACCTTGGTTTTCTATTGGATTACTTCTATAATTAATCTATCTGTCAAGGTTAAGGTGCTCGGGGGTGGCCTTTGTGCCTATGGTTGAGTGAGAATATTTCTATATTTCCTATGGTGAAATGAGAAGACATATTTTTATAATAGATTATGGGCCCACACTATCTTCGGATAGTCTAACCGCTAGAAGATATATTTCAAGGATTTGCTCAATTATGGTTGCAGTTGCAATCAATGTTTTGTTGCAACAACGAAACCCTAAACATATTTTTAAGGAACAGTAAGTGAATGGATTGACCTAATTCATAGATATCCTAGTCTTCCCTAGCCTAGCACACCTCTTGGTACTCTCAGCAAGACAAGGTGTCAATTTTGAGGTTTTGGTCAAAGTCAAAGGTTGACTAGGGAAAAGAAGTCATGACTTACTCTATGAAGTCAGAAAACAAGTTAGAAGGGGCTTCTAACTTCAGAGCATGGAAGAAAGGTATTTACATTATCCTTTTAAAGAATAAAGTGTTTGATATCGTGAAAGGAAAGATCACAGAACCATAGTTTGAAGCAGGAAAAGAGAAGGAGCCTCAGAATGTTGTAGTTATGGAGAAGTTCAAGGACAATGACATCAATGCTATGAACATCATAGTGTACTCTCTAAAATAACACTTGGTACCCTACATATTTCATCTTAACTTTGTACCTGTTTTACACAAGAATAATCAAGGATTAACGCAAAAGATAAATCCCAAAAGAAATATGATGATCAATCCTTCACAACAAAGTTCAAGAATTTCAGGAATATGAGGAAGTTTGGCTTACGGAAGAAACCAAATCAAGAAAATGATATGTCAAAAATACAATGCTTCAATTGTTGAAAATTTGTCCACAATAGGAAACACTTTCCTGAGTTAAAGAAAAAGAAGGAAACACACGGAGCAATAGTTGTCGAAGAAAGAGAACCCTCAAAGAAATCCAAGCAGGATAAAACATACTTCTTCCTCTAGTCAAGGAAACACTATTCTTCTATAACATAGTTCTTTTACATACCCTATTTACATAGTTCTTGTACATATCATGCATATCTATTTCTTAGAAGATAAGTCGGTTAGTGAAAAAATACCTATGGAAGAATAACAAGATAAGGATTGTTATTACAATGACTACAAGTCAAGTAATACACATGAAAAAGATGAAGGACGTTGATAATATTTGGTGAAAATTCTTGTGTAAGCTATTATATAAATAACAACTGCCAGATGGGCTACAATAAGAATCAAACTTGGAGAGACTCAGAAGGAGTCATACCAGAAAGAAGTTAGTAATCAAGAGGAATCTAGAATAAAACCTGTGACACTTTGTAGAAAGCAATAAGGATGCAGATGAAAGCATGTACTCTCTTAGATGGAGTGATCCGATTGAAAGATTCCAAATAAGAGCATGCATTCAGTCATGAATATGGGATTAGAAGAGAGGTCATATTAAATGATATGATCCATTTAATAATCCGTGAAGATTATAAAGTATATGTCCATGTTGCCCATTGGAAGTAACAACCATGATAAGCAACATGTGTTCAGTTTGACTCTAGAAAAAGTATTCCAAAATTTGAAGAGGAACACGAGAAAGAACATGAAGATTCTAGTTAGGAAAGAAAATCTAGAACAAATAGTTATGATACTGAGAATCATAAGACTACCAACATGTTTTCAACCCACTAGAAGTAGTCAAGAAAAAGGAATGGAAGCTATGATGTAGAACAATGTATGTAGGAATTTGTGAAAAGGTATTATGAATGGAAGCATTGTTATATACAAGATGAGATTGATAAATAGAGGTTCTTCCAGAAGGAGGGAGAAGACCATTAGAAAAACATGATCATGGAGCAATAAAATAAAACAAATGTGCAAATAAAAAATATAAGATACAAAATACAATAGCAATACATAAATACGTGGTTTACTCAATGTGGCTACGCCCACCAGAGAAATTGATAGGTCCTTCCTTTATTATTATCTAGCAAATGAAGGGATACAACCTACAAAAAACACGTTGTAACTTCCTCTTCTTTTTCTCACAGTATCCTCTATAAGAATACAATATTTTCCATGATACATAAACACAATACATTTCCATGATAAAATAGGATTGTCTTCTAGGTAAAAAATCCATAATGTTACTTCTACCGTCAGATCTGCAACCTTATAATGAATGATTTAGATTTACTATGAAATCAAAATATACATTTACAAGGATATTTTTCCTTCGGGGGCTTCTCCCTCAAATTCTCGCTTTCCCCTGGACCCCCAAGCTAGGGGGATAGCCCCCCAGGGACCAGGGTGTAAATTCTTCATGGGGTATAAAAACGGCTGAAAACAAAGACATATGAATCAAGAAGATAATCAGTCTCCACAACCAACAAAGACCATGACGAAAACATGTTCCAGTAAATTAGATATACCTCTATAAGAGCTATTATATCTCTTGAAGTGCCCATGGAATGAAGTTTACATCAGTTGTATGTAAAATACTGTTCTTCCCAATAGAGAAATTTAGTAATAATCTTACATAGAGAAATATTGAGGTTTTCAGGTATACCAGAAAGAGAGCCATGTACGCAGATGGAAGAAGACCTTGTATGGACTCAAGAAAATTGATGCAGAGTATCTCATGTACGGAAAAAGCATGGTGAACACTTCCTATGACAGAGAAAGTGTATAAGGATTGTTACTCAAAATTCTATGACGATGGATTGAAAATCGATGGAAAAATCCCATGACGACAGATCTGAAGAAGTTGAGAGACTCTAATCTAGTATACCCATCTATGTATAGACTATTGATTGTCTCATTAATGTATTTGGAGAATATTCAGCTGGATATTTTCCTTGTGGGATGTTTGAATTATGATATACAACCTCATGGATCTATCTATTTAGATTAGGTAGGGATTGCAGATGACATAATAAGTGCTACTTGGATATGTATCAGTTTGATATTTTCCACAATGTCATGGGATATCAGGAAACAAAAGTTTGTTTCACTCAACACTACCAAATCAAAGTATATTCCAGCTTGTGATTCTTGTATGAAATCAGTGTGGCTCCATAAGATGGTTTATATATCGTCTGATTAGGTGCTGAAATCATCAATGATATCTTGTAATGATCAGAGCTATGCAAATCTTTCAAAGAACCCAGTGTTCCATGACAGGTTGAAGAACATTGAGATCAAGAATTATATTCTTTGTGATAACTTTCATAAGGGAGAAGTGGTTCTCTAGTACATCTCTACAGACGATCCGATATAAATTTTTTTGGGAAAGACTTTGTTCAATATGAGAAGTTTGCGTACTTAAGGGACAAGATGGGGCTCGTGTAGATGACTTCCTCATTGAAAAAGGACGTGATTACTCCCAGGTTGAGAGGGATAACTGATATGTTATTGATTTATGGGAAATCATTTTCCAGTTCGAAAAATGGTCTAGGTTGGGAAGTTCCTTTCCAATCCGAAAAGTGGTTCGAGATTTATAACGAACAATCATTTTCAAGTTTGGAAAATGGTCCATATCGGACAAAGATTTTCGTAACGAAAATGGTTCAATATATTATTGATGTTCCATAGACAATGTGGTGGAATGGTCTAGGACAATCATTCTTCTTGGTAGTCACTCTCAGTAGTGGTCAAGTAGAATGGTCCTCCTTGCTGGGAAGTCATTCTTTCGATGTTCACAGTTGTGAGCAATTTCAGAGAATGGTCCATTTTGGAGGTTGGTGCAGGACATTCATTTCTGTAGGAAATGGTGTGGACAATAATTCCCTAGGGAAGACTCATTCCCTCTAGGTTGCATAGTGATTAGTGAAAGATAAATGGATAGGTTAGGTGAATGGTCCAGGTTCAACAGTCAATGACATGAATTCCCTAGGGAAGACTTATTCTCTCTAGGTTGCAGTATGATTAGTGCCATAGGAATGGCGTAGTGAGGTGAATGGTCCAGGCTAAGAAATTAGAAACAATTATTATTCTATGCTTGCGAAGAATAGTCCATATATTCGATGGATGATGTTTTACTTTATGAGGGAATATGATCTTACATATATCGAAAATGTGAGTGGGAGAATGGAACATATGACTCAGTTTGTATCATGATATTGTTGATATCATATGATATGACTGTTGTGGAGACTGTATGTCTCTGGACACTAGCTGTATTACTGGTAGTTACTGTGTGTCACTGGTTAGTATCCATGTGCGACTATCAATGGTTTTTTACCACTGAGTAGTAGTTGTGTACTACTATGGATATACACAGTTGTGTTATATTGGATGGCATTTTTCCGATTTCCATGGATACTATCACTAGTTTTGGAGATGATTACCAACTAGATGGATAGTCAGTATGTTGATAGACATAAATAATTCTTATGGAGGATGCTACAGGTTGAAATATTACTAGTGGATAGACATTCTCCCTGTGGAAAATAGTCCAAGAAAGTCATTATTCTAGGACATATGTCTGGATTATAAGAATATTCCTTGTAGCCCATGCCCTGGCTTCCAACATTTGTTGGAACAATTATTATTCTAGGACATATGTCTAGATTATAAGAATGGTTCTTGTATCACTTTGTGAAGTGAGTGACTTATTCAACATCATGTTTGATTACTTAGATGGAGTATGTCTTTGAGAGATGATGCAGTTGATACTATCAAATGATACTGATAGTGATGATGGTTCTCATGATTTTATCATGAGATAGCCTATGTGTCTATGATGATGTTGTCAGTTGAATGGTTTCTTTGTGCTCAATACTATTTCCTTTAATACCTCCCTATATAGGAGGAAGTTTTGATATTATGGTAGCTACAAGATTTATTAAACTCCACGTGTAACCTTTGAGAAGACTAGAATATTCTGGGAAACAAGAGAAACCCTAAATCGTTGGATAATAACCCAAGGAGACAAGTTGGTTGAAGAGAATATTTAATATTTAGTTATTAGCCTCCAAAAAGATAAGTCAACTCAGTCAGGTGAGATATATTAGTATAAATAGAGGGCGCTAGAGATCATTTTTTACTCTCACACTCACAACTGCATAATCCTAGTGGTGCGCAAGTTTGGAGAGGAAATGCAGCTACAACTGCAACAAATGTCATTTTAGTTTTGTGTTGGACTTTCTCTTGATTATGGTTTGGATTGTGAGCTTTGTATTTGGTTATTCTTTCTTGGTGTGCTAGCCTTTGATAAATGTGCCCTACCTTGGTTGGCTATTGGATTGCTTCCAGAATTATTTTTTTTTGTCAAGTTTAAGGTGCTCAGGGGTGGTCTTTGTTCCTATGGTTGGGTGACACTATTGTTATATTTTCTATGGTGAAATAAGCAAACATATTTTTATAACAGAGAGAGAGAGAGAGAGTGGCATCAAGGGAGGGATATAGGTATGGAAGGGAAGAGAGAGAGAAAGAGTGAGGGTTAAAGAGAGAGAGAAAATGAGTGAGAGATAAAGAGAGAGAAGGGAGGAAGAGAGAGTGGGATACAGGTAGAGAGTGAGAGGGGGGAGATAAAGGGGCATAGAGAGGGAGAGAGAGAGAGGGGGATGGAGGAGGAAGAGTGTAGTATATAGGGAGAGGGAAAGAGGGAGAGAGGGG
>ML777677.1:265321-321481 GCA_009831015.1 Picea engelmannii
ATGCAAATAAGAAATTATAAGAGATAAATATATCTTTAGAGGTTAAAGTAATATTAAATATATAAAAATTGGCATATAACAAATAATTGGATATAATATTAAATAGATAAAACTTGACAATTATAACATATTAATTTATATAATATGCAATTAAGTTTTAGTCATATTGAATATGTACTTGTAATGAAATCCTATCATGGTTATAATTTAGTGAATCAACAATATGTTTTCATTTCCATAGTTACTAATCTTTATAGGAATTTAATTTTAGGCAATGGCTACCACAATAGTGCACATCATTCCTAGGTGCATTTCTACAAAGTAGAAACATATAAAAATATTAATAATATTGAAAAAATAAAAATAAAAATTACAATACATAAGTCTTAAAATTCTAAAATGTAGATGTTATACTTATAATCATTTACAAATAGCAATTTATTTAATCTTTCTCATATTTAATATGCCACAACTTTAATTAAACTTAACTAAATATATATATTTCTCTTTGTTTTTAAATTTTACATTATAGCAGACATTGTTTCTTATTCATTCAATATTATATTGTTTTTTCTAAATGGACATTGAGACCTCTCCATGTAATAATATTAAATATATAAAACTTGAAAATTATAACATGTTAACTAATATAATATGCAATTAAGTTTTAGTGATATTGAATATGCACTTGCAATAAAATTTCATCATAGTTATAATTTTCCTAACCAACAATATATTTGCATTTTTATAATTTTTAATCCATGTATGAATATAATTTTAGACAATTGTTAATGCTTCCACAATAGTGCACATCATTCCTGGATACATTTCTATAAAATAGAAACATAAAAGAATATTAATAATATTAAAAAAAACAAAAACAAATTACAATATTAAAATTTTAAAATGTATACTAACTATACTTATAGTCATTTACAAATTTTATCTCACTTAGTCTTTCAAAACTAAGATAAGGATTTTGTTCACAAAAAAGCCCATATGAATAACACGACCCCTAAAGGGGAAATGAAAAAAAGTACACCATCCTAAACACAACACTTTAGAGGATAATAAAAAGCATCCTGTCCAACAACACTCATATCGAAGGCTCAAGTCGCCTTCGGCTTAAGTCGCCTTCCCTTCACTTCGACTCAAGTCGCCTTCCCTTCGCTTGAGCTTTTTATAATATTTTTAATTAAACTTAACAAAATATATATATATATATATATATATATCATTGTTTTTAAATTTTTACATTATAGTACACAGTGTTGCTTGTTTAGTCAATATTATATTATGTATTTTAAATGGATACATGTCAACTCAACAATGAAAGACTTACGCATGTTTCTCATACTTAACTGTAGAATAGACCTCTGGCCCAATACAAACCATACGTAACATTCAACAAATATAATAAAAGATTAACCTTTTTTATTAATAAACTTAATGCCTCACATTTCTTTTTTTAATGATTCATTTAATTGTATTGTATCTTTCTTTTTCTCGTCCAACGAAAAGAATTAATGGTGTGGTGTTAGTCAGATTTCTTTTTTTAATGATTCATTTAATTGTATTGTATCTTTCTTTTTCTCGTCCAACGAAAATAATTAATGGTGTGGTGTTAGTTTAATAGAAATTCGACATGACCAGGAAAATGTCACTTTGAGCTATAATAGATCGTTTGTGTTATTTCCAAAAAAAATGTTTTCTTTTGAGTTCAAATAGATCTTTTGTTATATTTAAAATAAATAAAAAAGTTGTGTGAAAAGTTGTTAATTCCTAGAATTTTTTATAGTTTCATTTCACGTAGGATTCATCCATATTTCATTTCATAAAGCTCCATGCCACGTCCTCATGTATGTTTTATCCATATTATAAGATGTTTAATATATTTCATTTCATAGAGCTCCATGCCACGTCCTCATGTATGTTTTATCCATGTTATAAGATTTTTAATATATTTCATTTCATAGAGCTCCATGCCACGTCCTCATGTATGATTTATCCATATTATAAGATGTTTAATATATTTCATTTCAAAGAGCTCCATGCCACGTCCTCATGTATGTTTTATCCATATTAAAAGATGTTTAATATATTTCATTTCATAGAGCTCCATGCCACGTCCTCATGTATGTTTTATCCATATTATAAGATTAATTTTTTTCATTGTTTGATACAATTTTATAGGTCTTTTTACTATTTTATAGGTTTTTTAACTAGCACATTTTTAACATTAAGATCAAATTAATACACATTTAATATTAGAAATCAAATTAATTTATTAAATTATTTGTAATATAAATTCAAATAATTTATAATATAAATGGACTTTCATGTGAAAAGCTGCAAGTTTATACAATTTTTCATTATAATTTCATGCATGTTTCAAGCCACGTTAGCAACTTAGCAAAGATCGTATTTTTAATACTAAGATCAAATTAATACATATTTAATATTGAATATCAAATTAATTTATTAAATTATTTGTAATATAAATTTAAATAATTTATAATATAAATGAACTTTCGTGTGAAAAGTTGCAAGTTTATACCATTTTTCATTATAATTTCATGCATGCTTCAAGCCACGTTTGCAACTTAGGAAAGATCGTGGTAGCCCTAAGGTTGTAGAAAGGTATCATGTACCATTAAAAGTCAGTATATTATTGAGACATAATTTAAATTATAAACATACAGTTTACAATATTAAATAGATTATTAGAATTTAGGTTCGTATTAAATATAACAGCGAATTTGTAACAAAGTGAAAAAAAAAAGTGAAATAAAAGAACATACTAAACATTAACACAAACGATTTATTGTGAAATATTAAAGATATCTTTTATATTGTGAAGATAAACAATTTATTGTGAAATATAAAACATGTCATCTATATTGTAGGACGTTTAACAAATATTTTTAATAAATTAACCATCTATTACTTCTAGATGTTCAATTTTATATTTCTTATTTTATACATGTTTAATAGGTTTCTTGTGCTAGAAAGCTCTATTAAGTATCGGTTTTTAAGGAAGTATTTGAATTTGCATAAGGAATTCATGGCTGAGGACACAATGAAACAACAAATAAGTATTTGGATTTCCATACCAATAGCTACACATGATAGCTTAACTTAAAAATTTGTTTGTGATGGAAATTTAGTACTATTTTGTTAAAATGTAATTAAATTATGACTATAGATAACAAGTGTTGCATGACAATGTAGTCTCTGTCAGGTTGGAATGAGAATAAATGCACTGCTACGATGGGACCGAGTATATACATGTGGGAAGCGGGTTGAAGTACATGTGGTATCCATGCAGAGGATGGCTTTGTAGCAGCGTGCCACTGGCCAGCCACAAGACATTTGGCTTGTAGATGACCCCCCAGGTTAATATGCAAACGAGGCTTCTGTCTAAATGATTTGCAACCAGGAAGCATATACATTAAACATTCAAATACAATACAATATTAAAGAAAGGTTCTTGGACACAATAAATTTAGCATCTGGAATTTGTTCCATATTTCTGAAGCATACACATCAAACATTCAAATACAATAGAATATTAATAATGTCTTGCAACAAAGGTTCCTCTTTTCTTTGAAATTTATAAAAAATTAATAATGTTTGTTACATATTTCTGGAATCTGTTCCATATTTCTGAAGCATACACATGAAACATTGAAATACAATAGAATATTAATAATGTCTTGCAACAAAGGTTCCTGGACACAAAACATTTAACATTCTAGAATTAGTTTTCTTTGAAATTTATCAAAAATTAATAATGTATGTTACATATTTCTGGATTTTGTTCCATATTTCTAGAAATTTAAATGCGTTTGTCATATAGACTAGGATTGGGGCTCCCGCGGACAATAAAAGTAAATAAGTACAAGAATCAGGACTGTAGAAAGAAGAAGTCTACGACGATAGAGAGGAAGACCTAAAAAGAAGAAATTGAAAGTTATGAGTGTTTGATTATAGATTTTTGTTTAAAGAGGTAGAATAACTGGATTGACAAGGAAAACAAGATGACATCAGTATAGACTTACTATGAAGACGACGCATTTTGTCGCTGTCATTGACGATCGCTGGAATCGTGCCAACCGGTTGTTTCCCTTCCTCGATGACGTTGTCGATTCTCCGTGGGAACCATTCTTCAATGTAGCTTCTCATGGGGGCCACGTTGATTTCATCCTAGAATTCTATGTCGAAAATCTCATTTTCTAATTTCCTTAGATCCATAGAAATACTATGCAGACTATGTTCAATTTCTTCATTGTGTGCCGAATATTCCAGTAGCCAGCTCTCGAGCTCATCTACACGATATTCAAGGATATCGTAAAACATTTCAAAAGACAAGCCATTTAAAACATCAAGTTGTTCATCGAAGGCTTCTTTGGTCATTGACAAGGATTTGAGAATTAAGTTTGGGTCTTGAACCTCGTTGGTACTTCTGGCTAAGTCTATTTGGATCACGTTTCTGAATAATTATTCTTTTTATGATATGTCTTGCTTACATGATTCGACAATGAGGTCCAGGTTCTTAACTTTCTTTTGCCAGCATGCTTTTAATTGTTTTGTCTGCTTTAGGGAGGGGAGATTATGTTGACTTCTTTTCAGATTCGAGTTGGTGATGGCATGGTTGGAAAAAGGGGTCAGCACCTGTTCACAGAAATGTTGATCTTTTTTTAAATTCGTCTGCAAATGTTTGTGAAAATCATTTGCCCTCTTTCGAAAGGAAGCTATATTTTGTGATGTTTCCCAAGCTTCAGTAACTAGTTGCATTCTTTTCTTGATGTTATTCTCTACAAGGGCTCTACACAATCCGAGGAGGATGGAGGATACATTTAACTTGGCTGCAGGGGTAGCGGGCACATTTTTTACTAAAGGACTGGAAAACTCTTGGGTAGCAATGAAAGCCTCCTCACATTCCTTGACCCGGTCTTTCAATTTGGAATTCTACACTTCAATTCCTCTAATGGAATCATCAAGACCATCATCGATTACGCGCTGAAATAGGGAGATTTGGGATGACCACATTTTCCTAAAGTTAATCTTTGCACGATATTTTCCTTTCCTATTTTTTACATCTCTCTTTTCAATGACCATATGTTTAGATTGGCTATCAAAAATAGTGCTCTGGAATACGAAGGAATCATCTTCGTAAATAATGCCGGTCTCAGCTATTTCCATTTTGATACTATGGTGCATCGCGTCTTCGGATGAACCAAATTTTTTCATGTTGTCAGTTCCAATTTCAAGTTGCATCTATTCACTTTCAATTTTGGGTTCGTCTGCCTTCCCTATAATTTTTTTTCTCTTCTTCGTCATGGGAACTTTGTGAGAACTATCAATTTTTGTGCGAGGAGGGTTCTTATCTCCTCCTCTGTTTGAATATTTATGGGTTTCTTTCTTACTGAGGTGGGCCATTGAAGCGATTCTCTGTGATGTCGTGCTCTTGGGAGTGTTGGCGAGGGACTGGACACTCTTCTCACCGAATAGTTTTCCCTGTTGTTCGTACAATTCAGTCGCTATTTTCAATGTCTCTACATCGCAATCGCCAAAAGTAGGATTGTTGTCGTCACTGTCCCTGTCTTCGGTCATGCATCTATGGATAAAAGAGTTTCTAAAGACAAATGCTAGTAAATTTTCCTGAAAAATCCCGTTAGGGTCGAACCCTTTTATCCTTTCAGCATATGTTAGGTTCAAGTTCTTCAAATGGCCTGTGAATTCTTCAATCTTGTTGACATTTTTGCACACGAAGTCCTCAACTTTCCAGGGCAGAGGAATGAACTATTTTTTTTCTTGTCATGGAAAAAATGCAACCAATGGTTGTATTGCCTTACTATTTCTATAAAAAACATCTTGTTTGTGATGTGGCATGGAATAAAAGCAAGATTTTCCTTGGAGCCAAAGCCCATTACTGCACTGTGATTTTCCTTTTGTTCAATTGTCCCCTTCTTGTTCAAAAACTTGGTTGCCTGGCCAGACATCTAGGGAGCTTCCTTCCCTAACAATAAATCTTTGAAAAATGAGACAAAGTCATTACAAACTTCATAAAAACAATGGAAGGCCTTGTGCCTCCACAGGGCCTAGTACCAGAATGTTACTGAGTCGAATCTGCAGTTTATTTTCTTAGAAAGAGATAGTTTTGGAAATAGACAATGATGCACTATTGCGAAAATCAAGTAGGATGACATATTAAATTTATTTGATTCTTTGAATTGTGATGGATAGGAATATATTTCAATTGAAATTAGCTTCTCCCAATCGAAAATGAATTTTTACTTAACTGTAAAGTATAAAATATAAATAACTATATGGGAAATTCTTTCCATGCATGCCTGTCCCGTTATTCTTGTAAACAACCAAGCAATATCCCGAAATGGATTTCTGAAAGAGCTTACCTGCAACTTTGTGATATCTTCAGGAACTGTTGTCGGGTCTTCGAGGAACTCAGCTAAGATGTCCAACCTGTTATCATGTTTTTCTAGGAACTGCTTGTAGTATTGTCCTCCGAAGGTCCATGTTGGCTCCGACAATTTTAACATCTTGCGGGAGACCTAAGATGACAAAGAAACAGGATAATGGTCACGTAGTGGAATAATTATTTGGCTTGAAATATATTTTTCAGCACACCAAGAGACCACCTCCTTACAGTAAAAAACCTCAAGAACAAAGCCTACACGAGTGATTCCATAGGTCCATATCACTTTGTTCTGGGAGGAACATGATGAATAGTAAAAGTATTCCCTGGACCACTAGAAGTTCTGGTCCTGATGTCCGAAAATATTGACTGTATCTCCACAAAATTGTTGTCGATCTGCTGCCATAAGTTTACAAGAATGTTTTCTTTCTCCAAACGATGATTGAAATGAAGAGTTGGAAGGGATAATATAATGATACAAAAATATTGGTCCAATGCTTGTGAATGGGATATCTCCTTGAGACTTTCTCTCATTAATGACAATTTTGACAATTGTTGCATGATGTGTTGTTAACATTAAAGACTAGTAATTACATACATAGAAGTGTGAATATGGCGGATACGGAAATGAGCAATTAAGCATTGGAGATTTCCTGAACGGGCCCACACAACGACCCATGTTTGAGATGAAAAATCGGAAGGGACAATATAACTCTCCACAAATCTTGGTTTAATGTGTATTAATGGGATATCTCCTCGAGCCTTTCGCTCATTAATGACAATGTTGACGGTTCCTACATGGTGAGTTGTTAGCATGAAAGGTTTCTAATTGCATATTAAGAAAGAAGTATGGAGGTCGTGGGGATAGGAAAGAGAAGTTAAGGACTATCTAATTATCGAAAGTGGTCAGGTGAACTTCAAAATAAGGCTACAAGGTACAACTCTTGGAGGTGAGGGCACAAGGGTCAAATTGTATGTCTCAGAACTTTTTGAGTGCAATACACATAACACTGAAGAGGGTATGATAGGACATTCCAGAGGGAAATTTGTATATCATGTAAGTTCACGTAATGTTTGTAGGACACAGAACAATGGAGGTGAAAACATGAGCTTGCCTATCTAGGAACTTGTAATAAAAAAAGTGGCTTAAGTATGGAATAGAGAAATGACTGGGTGGATTCATTTTCTCTATATATTGAAACTTTTAATATATATCCCATTTCATGGGAAGATCTTTTCTTCATGTCTCTAGGCAGAAAAGAGAAAATAAGAGAAGATAAATTAATTTAAATTTCACTATCTCGTCGATGTTTTTTTATTTTTAATGGCAATCAATATGGTTGTTGCATGATGAACTATTAGCAGTAAACCTTGGTTGGGCACGGTAAAAAGTGCCTAAGAATTGAAGATTTTGTGAACTCGCCAACCCGAGGAACTGCGAAAGAGATTCCATGAAATGGGAAAATATGGAAAGTCATTGGATGAGCTTCATAACTAGGGTGAAAATGGTTCCCTAGGAGACGTGACTTACTAAGGGTCAAATTGTATGTCTCAGGACTTGAATGAAAAATGTGTACCACGAAAGAGAGGATGATATGGGAGTGCAACGGTCAATTTGTATACGATAGACCCTTTTGTTCATTAATGACATGTTTAAGGTTCATGCACAACGAAGTGCTAGCATTAAAGCTTGCCAATTTCATTTCCAAAGAGAAATAGGAAGGTGGCAGGGACACAGAACAACAAGTAAGGAATGGCTAATTATCAAAAGTGGTTGGTGACACTTCAAAATAAGGCTACAAGATACATCCACCAGGGGTGAGGGCTTGAGGGTCAAATTGTATCTCTCGGGAATGATGATGCATTCATGTGGACAAACTATATATTGTGGAACTCCATGTACTGTTTGCTAATCGTGGAACATTGGAAACACAATCCTGATCCCGCCAGTCCGAGAACCTGCAATCGAAAAAATGTCTAAGCATGAAATAGGGAAACGGAAGGGAGGACTCGATACACAGTAAATGTACAATGTCATGGAAATACAACTAACTTTGGGCTAATTATTGAAAGGAATAGAGGATGTTTGGGCTCATGACGGGCCATTCCAGCAGACAAATTGTATATCGCAGAACTCTGGGCACTATTTTCAAGTTCGGAAGATTCCAAACACAATTTTGAGGCCATCAATATAGAATCCCACAATTGAAAAAGTGTCAAGTATGGAATAGCGAAACGTTGGACCAAACTTGTTTTCATTAATATATTGAAATTTGTAATAGCTTTTCCATTACCTGGCAAGATCATCTTTGCATGTTTCTGGACAAGTTCTGTAGGGATGGTTAGTCCTTGAGACTTCTTCTTATTAATGATGATCCTTACAGTTTTTCCATGATGACATTTTAGTATTAAACCTTTCGTGTTGTATATTTGGAAAGAAGTACAAGGATGGTCGAAACAACAAACAATGACCAGGAATTGGAGATTTCATCAACCCATCAACACGAGGATCCAAAATAGGGTGACAAGGTCTCCCCAGAAGACATGAGGCCCCAACGGTCAAATTAGATCGCTTGGAACATTTGAATCCATAATCTATAACATGGAAGAGGGGATGATGTCAGAATCTGGTAGTCAATTTGTATATGGTGGAGGAACAAGTGCCAATTGTTTCATACCAGTGTGTTCAATTGTCACTAGTAAGAGCATAATTAATGTATATTAGGAAGGATGGGAAGTTAGTGGGAATGGAGGGCAATGACAGATACTTTGAAACATTTTTGAACCATGGTAGAGTGAAGCTTGTGAGTTTGAGGAGTCCACAGTGGAATGGTAGATAATGGAAGTTTTGAGTGCAAGATGTTTATCATGGAACAAGAAGCAACAGATTTCGAAAGAACCAACCCGACAACCATGGCCATAAAATTGGCTAAGTATGGAAAGGAACAACAGTCGGTCGGATTCGTCATGTGATGATATAGATGGAGATGAATATATGTCATCCCGCCAACGTTGGAAGCTGCGATCATAGAAAGGAGACTAAGTATATAACCATAAAGAGATAATACACAAGAAGAAGAAAAGGGAAAAAGGGATAAGGAGTCCGTAGTGGAATTGTAGATCACAGAAGTTTTGAGTGCAAGATGTATATCACAGAACAAGAAGCAACAGAGTTCGAAAGTGCCAACCCGACACCTGCGGCCATAAAATTGGCCAAGTATGGAAAGGAACAATGGTCGGTCAGATTCGTCATGTGAGGATATAGATGGATATGAAGATATGTCATCCTGCCAACGTTGGAACCCACGGCCATAGAAAGGAGACTAAGTATATTAGTAGAAAGCGATAATACACAGGAAGAAGACAAGGGAAAAAGGGCTAAGTATCTCACAGAAGAACATCTACTATTCATTTATTAATGCCATTCTTTTTGAACCCCTAGTGAGTTCTCACTAGTAAAAGTATAAATTGCAGATCATGGAAGTTCTTTGGGTGCAAGATGTATGTGACAGAACAAGGGACATAAGTGTTGGATACCGCAAAACTGGGACCCAGTGATCAGATAATTAGATAAGTATTGGAAGGGACCACGGTGGGTCAGGCTCATGGTGTGAATATATAGATAAATAGCTTCCAATTTGAGAATCCAAGAGGCAGTGATCATATATATGCAAGTAAATATAGAACCACAAAGGGATAACAGAGGGGGAGAAAAGAGGAAAAACTAAGAGAAAGTGTTTATATTTATTCCAATAGTATTCATATTAATATATATTAATAGATTTTTCCTAGTCCAAATGTAAATCATCTTCTAATTTGAAGGATCCTATTCGGTTTTCAAATTTCGTTGAAATCCATAAGAAATAGAAAGGAAAAAAACAACGGATGACTGGGCTCGTGACGGGATATTCCAATGAAAAACTTGTATATTATGGAACTCCAGGCACTGTTTTCAACTCGCGAAAGATTCAAAACACAATTTTCAGGACGTCAATCCGGTAACCCACAATCAAAAAAGTGTCCAAGTATGGAGCAAGGTAATAACTTTTCCATTACCTGGAAAGATCTTCTTTGCATGTTTCTAGAAAAGTTCTGTAGGGATGGTTGGTTCTTGAGACTTTTGCTTATTAATGATGATCTTTATGGTTGTTGCATGATGGATTTTTAGTATTAAACCTTTGGTGTTGCATATTTGGAAAGAAGTACGATGATGGGCAGAACATGAAACAATGACTAGGAGTTGGAGATTTCGTGAACCTGCCAATGCGAGGATCCAAAAAATGGTGACAAGGTCTCCCTAAAAGACGTGAGGCCTCGACGACCAAATTGTATAGCTCAAAACATTTGAATGCATAATGTGTAAACTTGAAGAGAGGACGATGTCGAAGTCCGGTAGTCAATTTGTATACGGCGGAGGACCAGGTGCCAATTCTTTTGTACCAGTGTGTTCAATTGTCACTAGTAAGAGAATATTTAATGTATATTAGGAAGGACATGAAGTTAGTGGCAATGGAAGGCAACGAAAAATTATTTGAGTGAAGTTAATGTATTTTAGGAGTCTGTGGTGGAATTATAGATCACAAAAGTTTTGAGTGCAAGATTTATATCACAGAACAATAAGCATCCGAGTTCGTAAGCACCAACTCGATAATCAGAACCATAAAATTGGCTAAGTATGGAAAGGAATAGCGGTCAGTCAGATTCTTCATGTGAGGATATAGATTGAGATGAATATATGTCAGCCCTCCAACCCCAGAACCTGCGATCATAGAAAGGCGACTAATTATATAACCAAAAAGGGATAATGGACATGAAGAAGAAAGGGCGATTTCGTATGCACCAACCCGACAACCGCGACCATAAAATTGGCTAATTATGGAAAGGAGCATCAATTAATCGAGTTCTTCATATGAGGATATAGATGGAGATGAAGATATGTCATCCCACCAACCCTAGAAACCATAATCATAGAAAGGTGACTAAGTATATAACTAGAAAGCGATAATGGACAGGAAGAGGAAAAGGGGAAAAGGGTTGAGTATCTCACAGTAGAAAATCCAGTTTTTGTTTATTAATGCTAATATTTTCAAACCTCTGGTGAGTTCTCACTAGTAAAAGCATAAATTGCATATCACATAAGTTCTTTGGTTGTAAGATGTATATGATGAAACATGGGACACAAGTGTTGGATACCACGAACCTAGGACTTGGTGGCTAGATAATTGGCTAAGTATTGGCCAAGAGAAATTTTTGATATTTATTTCAATAGTATTCATATTAATATATTATTTCTGGTTCATATGTAAATCATCTCCCAATTTGCAGGATTTTGTTTGGTTTGAAAATTTCATTGAAACCACGGAAGTTTTGAGTGCAAGATATATATAATAAAACAAGAAGCAGCAGAGTTTGAAAGCGCCAACCCAAAAACTGTGACCATAAAATTGGCTAAGTATGGAAAGGAACACTGGTCGGTTGGATTCGTCATGTGAGGATATAGATGTAGATGAAGATATGTCTTCCCACAAACCCTAGAAGCCACGATTATAGAAAGGAGACTATGTATATAACCAGAAAGTGATAATATACGTGAAGAAGAAAAGGGGAAAAGGGATAAGTATCTCATAGAATAAAATCTATTGTTCCTTTATTAATACTAAATTTTTGAACCCCTGGTGAGTTCTCACTAGTAAAAACATAAATTGTAGATCACAAAATTTCTTTGGCTGCAAGATGTATATGAAGGAACACAGGACATAGGTGTTGGATACCTCAAACCCGGGACCAGGTGGTTAGATAATTGGCTAAGTTTCGTCCAAGAGAAAGTTTTTATATTTTTTCCAATAGTACTCATATTAGTATATATTAATAGATTATTTCTTATTCAAATGTAAATCATCTTCCAATTTGCAGGAAGTTGTTCGGTTCACAAATTTTGTTGAAAACAATAAGCGATAGAAAGAAAAAATTGTATATATATATATATATATATATATATATATATATATATTTATATATATGACTTTACATTTTTTGTATATGCACAAATATTATCAAATAGAAGAAGATGAAATATATGCAAGATATTGAACAAGAACATGACATTAACACTTGAGTTGCCTTGTTGTAATAGTCATTAATTCATTCTATTTACGGGACCCGAAGAATGAAAGCAGGACGGGTCCTCCAATTTCTTTCTTTAAGTATAGGGCGGGCGCCACATAAGTATGGCCTATGACAAATTATTCTTCCATTTAAAATGTAAGGGAAAAACATAGTAGCTTTTATTTAAATTGAAGTACTGGGCAACAGAAAGAAAATGTTATCTTCCATGTTTAACGACACACAGAAAAAAAGGTGCAAAATAAATTGAAAAGCAATACCATAGATTGGAAAACACCATAAAAAATAAACACAAATATTCTATATTCAAATAAGATGGGTTAGAAAATATAGCGGAGATTATTTTCCACAATGATTGCGATTTGGCCTACCGTCGACCAAAAGAAAATATGTACAATAATGAAGCTTGTTGACAGTCTTCTTGATGATCAAGTGCTTGATTCGTAAAAAAAAATGAGTTGAATATAAATTTCGGGTCTTGTAATTCATTGGTGTTGCTAACTATATCTATCACAACTTTCTGAATAGCTTGTCTCTTCTAGATATGGCCTTCCTGCATTGGTTGGTTATTCAACATTCCATTATTTGTTATGTGTTAATTTCCCTCTGTCGTAAAAAAATTCAGGTTTAAGGTGCCTTCCTTGCAATGTTCCTGAACGTTGTCATCCGAGACAACTTAGAAATGAGATTCAGGTCCAATTCAAAGTCGAGGGAGTCGTTTTGTGTGACGTCAGTTACGGGGGAACCAAATCCTGTTAGGCAACAAAAGTTGAGACAAAAAAAAAATTCAAGTATGTTGTGACTACTATTCTTCCTGTATTCGATCATATGCTTGGTTGAAAAGCTTGCCTTAATATTTTTATGTTGAACTTCTTTGCCTTATTATGGTAAATTGGAAGGAACATCCAAGCCAACCACAAAATGTTCCTTTGTTGAAGTACATGACTTCTTCCGGTAGCACAGGTCTGGCAAGAGTATCAAATGCTACAGATTGCATCAAAATATATCTTTCGTCGTAGGGGTGGAAGAGATGGTGGCCCAAAAAAAGGTCTGTAATTTTTGGAAGTGATGCCAAATATTAGTCCATGCCTGAATACACTTGGTAGGAAATTATAATATTGGATACCAACGAATGTGAGAAACTGTATGCACGTTTGAATCAAAATTCTAAAATTACACAACGTTTTATGCCAAAGTTGTAACATAATTGACAGAAAGCCAATTTCTATGTCAAATAGTGTTGAGCGACCTCTGGATGCAGTAACATACTCAACATACAATCAACTTTTGATCAATACTAGTACTAATGTCAAGTGTAAGAAGTCGTGATCCCAGGTTCCAGGTAGTTTCACCTTTAGGCATCGACATAGGCGGTGACCCAAGGCTCTAGATAGCTTCGGCCTCAGACATTGACATTGGTGGTGGCAATGGGAACAATGCTACTGATTGCAATGCGACAATGCGGTGAACAAGCAGGTGTGTCACTATCAAAGAACTTAAATTGTAGGATTGTCAGACCTGCAAAGAACATCAACTTTAGTGTTCTTTTCTCACAAAATCTACAATGTTTCTTTGAGTCCATAAATATTTGGATGTTGGGTGTCCTATGCGATAATGACCTTGACATTAGTCACATGCTAGAAATATATTATCTGACATTGCAGTTTTAATGAAATTTCCATAGTGGACAATGATTCAATTGCATTGGCAAAAACAATATTAATTTTGTGATTACTTAACATCCTTGAAGGATGCGAGCCCCAAACAATGCCTAAAACTTTTCAAGTAACTGTCTGTTCAAAAAATACATTGTTCTATATTTATAAAAAAAAAATTGTATGGTTTGAACATTTTTTTTTTCAAATATCGCATCAACTGCAACAGAGGAAGTGCATTTTCCTTATCCAAAGCAAGGGAAACGATAGGAAGTTTGACATTAGGTGGAAATAGATCTGGAAACACACCACTACATTAAGGTCTCTTCTAAAGAATGAAATAAGATGATTACATGAAGGTGGTAGCAAAAGGTGATTTTCATAAACCAAATCATTACCTGAACATGCGAAACTTCTTGCAGAAGGTGGTAGTATAAAGTAATCCTCATAAAGTGTTGCAAAGTCCATAATCCATTTGTATGCGTAGGAGTAGTAAAATAGAAAATGTGCAGTAGCAATAGATAGGTGATTTTATGTGGAGGTTGTAACTACATCCATAGGACAGTGAACAAACTTTGACAAAGAATATGGCTTTATGTCAAGTCTGTTACCACACTCAGAAGTAGCTCAACAAATTTTGAAATAGAAACTTATGTAATTTTAGTATGTAGTTTTATCCACCCATATAATTTGTCTTACCCACGACGATCCAAATCTATAATTTCCTTTTGAGTACATTCACGAATGGAGTAATATTTCACATCATTTCCAAATATTATAGACCATTTTTCAAGCCATGACAAGTGCGACTCGTTTGACACAAGACAAATTCTTGTGTGCTCTACAGAATTTGATACACTTGAAAAATCTGTGTTGTTGGAAGAAACCATATAGTTCAACGAAGGAGCATCTTACAGGTGACCTGAAAATCCAGTCCAACTCCCTGTAAGAAAAAAAATAAGATCAATAAACAAATCTCCTGGAAGGCCCTTCAACCAACCAAAGCATCGAATACAGGGAGAACACCAATCAAAAGATACTTGTTTTTTTTTGTTTTCCCTGTCTGAGTTTATGTTGTATAACAAAGTTTTTTTTTTGGCTCAAAGCTCATGTCACATAAAACCATTCTCTCTTCTTTCAATTGGGCTGCAATGGCATCTCTAAGTTGTCTTACATGTCCATGACCAGGAACATTAGAACGAATGCACCCTAAAGCCCAACTCTTTGATGATAGAGAGAAATGGGAATAAGTATTTAAAATAAATGTTGGAGATTGACAGTATAATATTCCGTAGATTTTGGTTTAATTCATATTAATGGTAGATGCCCTCGATATTTTCTCTTATTAATGCCAATATTTTTTAATATGTGTGTTGAATAGTGACTAATAGCATGTAATAACATTCCCATATCCGAGTAGATTCTCAAAAATCACAACATGTAACATATGCACAGTATTAAAGAGGGACATGACGTCAAGACCTCTGTGGATGACACGTTCATCGATGGCAGCGTGGTAGTACAGTATTGCACTATTACTATGATGATTCCTTTAAAAAACTAAAATAGTCAATATTTTGTTTTTGAAAATTCAAAATGCAAGAAAAAACAATTACCAGATCCCATAATATTCGCTCGTTTATGCATTTTAATGGGATATGTCCTCGAGCTTTTCGCTTATTAAATCCTATATTTTCAAACCTATCTGGTCGGTTGTCAATTTTGAAAGCATAATTAATGTGCATTGGGAAGGGAAGAAGGTGGCGGGGATGGAGGGGAGCGACATACTGATTTTAAAATTTTCTGAACCTGAGAACGCGTGAACCTGTAAAACTTTGAAGACTCGAATAAGTATGGAAAGGGAGGTCAGATAGACATACTCATCGTATGTAGAGGCAGGGTTGCGAATTTGAGGAGTGCAGGGTCGAATTATAGAGCACGAAAGTTTTGGGTGCAATATGTATACCCCGAACATGAGTTACCATAGTTCGATAACACCTATCCAGGAACCCGCATTCATAAAATTGGCTAAGTATGCAATTGAACGAGGGTCGTTCGGACTCGTGATGTGAATATATAGATGGAGATGATGATTTATCAGTTCTCCACACTGGGAACCCACGAGCATAGAAACGTGACAAAGTATAGAACCAAAAATGCATAATAGAGGGTAAGAACAAAAGGGGAAAACAAGCAAGTTTAGAAGAAATTGGATAAATATGCAAACGAACGACGGTCGGTCGGACTCATCATGTGAAGATATAGATGGAGATGACGATTTGTCAATTGGACACCCCAGGAACCCGTGACTACAAAAACATGGCAAAGTATAGAACCTGAAATGCATAATAGAGTGGAAGAACAAAAGGTAAAAACAAGAAATTTTACAAGAGGAAAAAGAAAAGGATAGAAGAACATTATCGTTAAGAAAACAACACTTACTCTCATAAATATGAAGCCATAGCAACGCATTAACCATGGGAAAAACATCATCGGCTATGAAATATAGTTGGAGCTCGACAAACTCTGGTTGAAGCCATAAGAGATGCAATTTCCATCGACTCCACAATTTTGCATGTTATTTTATCTTAATAGTATTTTATAGGGAGCCAAGTGAAAAACAATGTAACAACATATCTAACTTTAGATGCAACACCCCAAAATCGCAAAGCTTAAGTAAACAAGAGCAAGCAACAAATAACAACCTAGTTAAGAAGAACCAAAAGGCCCAACTGCAGCCGTAGGACCCGAAACCTGCAAAGTTGAATCAAACAACAATAAGAATCATCCAACGAACAAAGAAGAAAGCACGAACCAGTTGACTAGGAATGTCAGTGAAGAACAATATTGGCCAAGTTCACTGCACATAAGATTGTATCAAAAAAATCGGATGAAAATGTATTGCAACACATCTGTTAACCAAATAGTTCAGATTGTGCGACCTGTCAGGTAAAATTCAAAGTTGGGAGGACCGTCCAAAGGCTAATGTTCAACACAGAACCTACCTCCATCAAATAAACAATGACGCATTGCAAAAGGATATTGTATTTTCTCCTCACATACAAAGATGTTATGCAAGAGGATTTCCACTCAACCATCCCCAGTAGTCAAATTTCCCACCTACAAACTGCAAACATCAAGAGAAAATAAACATGGAACCCAAACCCGCTCGTCAATGGGGAATGAGAGAACAAAAGTTCCAATCGCAGTTGGAGAACCCCAAATGTGCAAACTGCAACAAGACCAACAGGAAAACAACAACAACAACAACAAGAAAATAAGAAATCAGTGAACATGCAAGAAGAAAGTATGAACCAGTGAACCAACAATACCGTTGAAGAACAATATTGCCCACATTGACTGTAGACAACATTACATATAAAAAAACCCGAAAGAAAATGTATTGTGACAGGTCTGCTAAGTAAACATTTAAGGTTGTTAAGCCTGTTAGGTAAACATTTAAGTATGTCATAATTTCTCTATAAACATTTACAAAATAATGCAATGTGGCAGATCTCTTACGTACCAAAAAAAAATTATTATATTATTTTCTAACAATAATAATAAAAAAATAGTATCAATAGTTCAAACAATAGAGAATGTATTCGAAGGGAAATCTAATATGAAGTGAACTTATAAAAAACTGACTATCTATATTCAAAACTTTGGATATCCAAACATTTCAAGAAAAAAATAACAACTCAAAGAGATTGTATATGATCAAAAAACTTTGGATATGCTAGAATATTAAACATTGGGAATAACGAAGCTGGAAATAAGACCTCCAATCTATTATCCAATTAGATCATGATAGATATGGTATTTTTTATTATAAAGAAATCAATGTTTTTAGTTCCCTAGCTCCAACAATAAATAATATGAAGTCAATGAATTATCAATCGCTATATTCCCTCTATGCCTTCGGTAGGGACTAACAATAAGAGAGAGTTGCAAAGGAAACAAGTTTTTGCCTTTGGTTGAGATTGAGAATAACAGGCAATGATTATAGGAGCATATTGAAGGAACCAAAGTTTTTGGAGCCTATTTATGTGTATCACACCTTTATTAAAATTTTATATGACATTTCATGATGGTGAAAATATTGAATAAGTGTAATGTATTGCACAAAGATAACTTGTACAAAACCTACTTTTTTCACATCTTAGAGAACATTACTCACTAGTGTCATTTCACACCAAAAATGAGTTTATCCATGATACATCACACCACATCAAGGTTTAGTTTTATGTGATACATCACATGACCACAGAGTTTTCTTTCGTGCGATATATCACATCATAAATTTTTTTACTTTTGTGATACGTCACACTACACCAAAGTTACTTTAATATGATACATTACACTTCCATGAGTTTTCCCCCACCTAGCGGGAAAGAAAAATCCATGCATGCGACATATCACATGGGCCGAAAGTGTAGAAGGGTGCAATGTGTTTTGTTGTGATACATAATGGTCCAAGCATGTCACACCAAACTTTATTTAAGGTGTGATACACTATGAAAAAGGTTTTTATCATATGCATCATCCCAAAGTTTTAAATATATCCACGTTCTTTATGGCATCTTAAAGAACATTGCATGCTTCCCTCATTTCACAACAAAAATGAATTTACCTATGATACATCACATCACATTGAAGTTTACTTTCATGTGATAAATTTCATCGCTCTAAAGTTTACTTTTGTTTGATAAAGTTTTTCCTCCACTAGTGGCAAAGAAAATATCACATGTGTGACATATCGCAGAAGATGAAAGATTGGAAGGGTGTGTTGTACCAAAATGTGTTTTTTTGCAATACATAATGTTCCAAACATGTCGCAAAAAAATTAATTTAAGGTGTGATACACTCCAAGCAAAGCTTTTATGGTATGCACCTAAAACTTGTGAAAAATCCACTTTTTTTTGCATCTCAATGAATGTTTCTCGCTTGCATTGTTTCACACCAAAAATGAATTTTCCCACTATAATTGCATTGCACCAAAATTTCATTTCATGTGATACATTACACTGAACCAATGTAAAATTTCATGGAATACATTGCATTTCACAAAAGTTTACTTTTGTGAAATACATCATATCATACCAAAGTTTACTTTCCTATGATACATCGCATTGCACCAAAGTTTACCTTCATGCAATACATCTGTAGTGACCCCTACCTTACGACGACAAATGAAGTACATCTTTTTTTTCATTAGGAAATGACGTCTACACATCAATCAAATCGACACATAATCCAATGACATCATAGATAAATGCATTACAAGCAACACATAATCGAAACAATAACGACACAAGGCCAACACATAATCATAAATCACAACGACACATGATCCAAACACAAACATAATAGCGACATAGTTCAACACATCACAATAAATTGAAGCAACAATAATAAGGATCAACCATGTCACTGAATACAAATAACTACCCACCCAACCTATCATGCATGGTTAGGACCTCCAAGACACATAAGCAACGCTCAAGCCTAGGATTCATTCGATTGATTTTTACCACTTATGGTCTCAGGGCTGGTGACTGTTTTGAGGAAAAAGGAGGTATCTATGCCCCTCCCCCTCAATCAATCACGACTCATGACTCCAGACTAGATATGAGTCATATATCAACATAATTTCATGGCGCAAGAGAAATATAATTACTTAACCAATCACACATCACATTACTTCCAAGGCATAAGAGTAATCAAATAATTTAACAAATCATACATCGTATTAAATTCATGGCGAAAGGAAATTCATCAATTTGTTTCATGGCGCAAGGTAAGCAGTTAGTTAACCAATCATCCATAAACATTAATAAATGACACAAGAATAATCTAGTTACTAAAACAATCATACATCAACTTTATTTAATGGCTCAAGAGAATCTAATCAATCAATCAATCATACATTAACATCGTTTTAAAGGCACAAGAGACTCTAAGTAGTGAATAGATCATACATCGCATTAAATACATAGCACAAAAAAATCTACCACAACCATACGTCAATCCACTGAAGAATTTCATCTATAGTCCAACTATAAGCAAGATCTATCAACATGATTGACGTATTGGCAACCTTAATCATTCCATAATAACATTCTATATATGATTGATGCATGTTGCAATTATAAACATTCCATCCTTATTATTCCATGGTGCAACGGAATCTAATTACTAATGATTTACACATCAACAGAATCAAAGGCGTAAGAGTAATGGCGCGAAAGTTTTTGTTACTAATATTTCATTATTTTTAAATTACCAGAACAAGAACGAAGGAATTACCCATCTATCTCATATCGGGTTGTAGAAAGAATTTCTTGGTGCAAAAATACAAGTTTTTCTTCCCACTATTTGAAGCCGACATTGAAAAGAAGGATGGTAAACATTTTACGAAATTGAACTTTTCTCATTGCTCGTCACCAAGGTTTGGCCATGTAATCTTGGCCATGTAATCTTTTCCAAAATGACAATTTGGATTGACAAAATTGTTGTTTTTATTGAAAAAGGGTTAACACCCTCGAGTACCCCTCTTACAATTGGATGATCTAAAGTTAATACCTAAAATCTGCAATTACTTCAATCTAAAATTAATCTTACTGTATTTTATGCTAACCAATAAAAGTCCATCCTAACTGTGGATCTTTCATACACCGAGAGAATCTTATATCTCGCTTGATGCAAACCCTGAAAAAGTTTACACCTCAAGAAATTAATTCCCCTTAATAAATTCAATTAATTAGAGTACATTAAGGAAGATTCACAATCATGGGATACACACATACACGTCTTGTCCCCCAAACGTGTTGTCTGCCAAATCAAAGTGTGTTTTTTTTTAACAAATTATTTGGGGGAGTTTAGAGTATTGAATAAGAGGAGGTATATAGCTTTAAGGTATGTAAATTCGATCTGAAAGAGACATGTAATAGTGTAGAGTCGCTCGTGAAAATGGATATAGATATGAAATGTCCCAAAGAAAAAAACAGTGAGAGTGGCACCCAAACAAAAGGAAGGAACCCTCCCGCCAAGGAAGAGTCCACGAAATCTCCTTTCGAAATTTATTCAGGGATCAAATCTAAGGCAACGACCGCGTGCAACCATCGTTAACCCAAATGGAGCTCGTATCTGGCCAAGATTGGCAGTGGTTTGCCACTGTGAAATCTCATTTGGGACTCAAGAGTTCGCCACCTAATCGCAGCGTTTCCACACCAGGAAAAGGAGAGGGAACCCTCACGCCAAGGAGGGGAGACCCACAGTGGAATGTTGCGCGCCAGTGAGACGAGGAAAAATAATTTCGCTTTGCCGGACGCCGAAGGTATGGAGTCCGGACATAAAAAGAATCATGGGAAGTCATTTAAACAACTTGAAAAGGGACCGTGGTAGGCGTTGGTAGCGATTAAACGATTAGCAAAGGGGCCATGGAAATCTATGGCGGCCATTAAAATAAGATCGGAGGTAAGTCAAGATGGCTGAGGTCCACAAATTTCTGAAACTATCCACGCACGCAGCCCGAAGGATGAAAGAAATGAAAAGCACCGCAAAAGCACGCAGCTTGAAGTCTGAAGGAAACCACGAACTGAGCTGGGATTAAGGGGATGCTCTCTTCAAGAGAGAGGCGCTTCTTGCGAGACATGCGCCTTGGGGAGTACGCCCTCTTGCGACATAGTAGTTCCTTCCGGTTTAGTTTGAAAGCATCCCCACCTTCCTCCCGGTTTAGGAATTCCGCTATCATCCTGTGAGGACCATCGCAAATAGGGGGAGTGCATAAAAGTATGCCCAATGGCTGCGACTGCGAAGTGCGCCACCCATTGCCCGTGCTCATAGAATGATTGATAAGAACCTATTCGCGGTAGAAACAGTCAGGACTGGGAGTAGAAGACAATATCAAATAAAGACAATCAAGCGGTGAGGAATGATGCAAATCATCCTCCTCCACGGTATTATAACTGTCATGAGGTGGGGCTCAATGCGCTAAACTTCCGACAGTTGTATCCCTCACCTTGGATCTGGAGCAAGGTGTGGCTCACACCGTAGGCATAAAGCATAAGGATCGATCTACACTAAGTTGTAAGGAATAGCTGTAAGGAGTCGGATTATAAGTATCTGGTTATAAAAGAAAAACTGGTGGTCAACTCTCTACCCAAAATTCGGTTTAAGCGGAAACATAAATAACTAGTAAACCTAAATGTACACACAGTCTACCCCTTTTTTTTTTTTTACTGTTTGAACTCTTATTACATTTCTGGTGCAATTTCTTAGAGTTTCTCTCTCGTATACTTCAACTGTTTTGCAAACAATACCCTGTATGGAATTCCATTATCATGCGAGTTGTCTATTGTGCCTAACATTAAACGGATTCCATTTATCCGTTTTTACACCATTTACCTTGTAATGTAGAGATATGGGAAAACGTGTAGATCACTTCTAACATATAAATATATATTCTATATACACTTTCTCTAACAACGATTTGATAATTATGCAGTCATTCAGTTGATATTTGAACAATAAATCATAATACCGGAGAAGACTTGAAATGCAAAGCAGAAATATAATATAGTTTGCATCGAATTTTTAAACTACATATACAGATCACACACACACAACCAGAAATTCTGTAGCTCCCATCTTGCCTCGCAAGGTAGAGCCACCACTCTCTCTCAAACTGGGTATCTCAAATCTCATAAGAAAAACCAGTAGCATAACCTCCCACACTTGCACAATTAATTCGCTTTTTAATTAAAATAATTTAGAATTATATCCCCCATACACTTGTGACCCTTTCCCCAATTTGCACAATTAAATCCACATTTTATTTTAATAATTTCCCGTACCCATCCTAAAAGCACTCCTAGTTGTCTCTTTATTCCCTTTATTTCCAATTAATGAATTATGCCTTTCTAAGACTAAGTTGAGTTAGAATAGGACGATTTTCCTAGTTAGACTAGTGTTAACTAGACTCTATATTCCTTTCAATGTGTACCCATTCCTTTAGCTTTATTCCATTCTCAACTTAAATTCCAATTTGGTAATTACTTGCTCTTATGTGTATTAATCAATCTTTAGATTTATTTTGTTTACCTTGAATTCTTAAATTGATTTACTTCATCCCCTCACATTTAATTTATAAATTTAGTTTCTAGTCTTCTTAGTAGCTTAGACTTAGTCTTAATTAAATTTTTAAACGCAAAGGCCTAGCCTCTTATAGGGATTATAATTAATAAATTCATTCTTTAATTAATTAATTAATTAATTTGGCAGTGCTCAAGATTTTACAAGGTTTAACATTCGCTCAAATTTTTCTAGGCCACCTAAATTTATTCACTCCATTTTAAATTCCACGACATGCCCTTCAAGATGCACTCTATGCTCCAAGGGTGCCACTTGCCTTTGATTGAAATATTTAATTACGCGACGTGCCCTTCAAGATGCACTCTATGCTCTGAAGGTGCCACTCGCCTTTGACTGGTTTATGTAGTTGTCCAACCCCTGGAGTGAGCACCCCATTCGAGCGACCTTGTGAGAGACTAATGGATTCTATGGAATAAGGACCCCATCTTATTGTGTTCCGCTTAGAAATATTCATGAGCCACTGTCTCAGTCTGCCCTCACGACATCGTGGATCTCTCGAGCTAGATGATCATTAACCTACAATTCACGCTACAGTGGGAGTGCTAGTAGGTTGTGATAGGGACGTTGCCACACCTCTCCCTCAATATCTGGTCTATGTGCATGGCCCCTTTACTCCTTATGTGAGTCATATTATGAAGAAATCGTCAGTGTGCATCCATCAATGAAACACTCTCATTGATCCATAAACAATATCATAATATAATCACTCATATGTCACATAGGCATAAATGAAATACTGAAACCAATACAATCCACTCCTTGAATCAATCCGGAGTCCAAGGAGGTCCGTTTATTCCATCAACATCCTCAATCTATCAAGTGTCCTACACACTCTGGGGAAACACGTCAATAGCATATGTCAATACAATGATATTAAACAATATAAATCATAATCATCAACATCATCACAGAGATCCATAAGAGAAATATACAATCATGTACTATAACTAGATAACTTGCACGCAAGTGTCCTCAAAGAATAAGTCGATAACATGTGCTCTCCAGAGAGAGATGTTCCATATGCCCCCTCTTGTTTTAAACTTTGTCCCGCAGTTGTACAATATATTAAATGCAGTAATAAATTAAATCACAAGTTATATAGGTAAAAACTATCAAATAAATAAGGAAACTGCTGACGCACATCATATGCGTCCTCCCGAGTAGTCGAGTGTGGACTGTAATCGGCCCATTGGAAATTGACCTGATCGATTGTTCGACGTCGTAGTTATCAAATGCGATTGTCCAAAATGCATATTGGTTCTTCCATGAGTGGACCCTCTTCTGACACCACAAGGAACTCATGTCAATCTCATGTGTAGGATTACTAACATAATGTCGCAAAAAGAGATACAAGAAAAACATCATGCATATGCCTCAAAGAATGAGCCAAAGCTAGTCGATAGGCCATGGGTCCTTTCCTTTCCATAACTTTGAAAGGCCTCATAAACCTACAAGATAGTTTATCACCCTTTCTGAACTTAATTGAACTCTTGTGCAGTTTCACCTGCAAGAAACCTTGGTCGCCAACTTCATAGTTGCGGTCAACACGATGTGCATCGACATAACTATTATGTCAATCTTGTACTTCTTTAACACTTTGTCTTATAATTTGAATTTGTTCTTCCATTTCTTGGATCATTTATGGTCCCACCAAGACCCTATCCTCAAGTCGATCCCAAATCAATGGCATCTGACACAGTCACCCATAAAGAACTCAATAGTTCCATATTAATGGTATCTTGATAGTGATTGTTGTACGCAAACTCCACTAGTATCCAGAACTCTTTCCAATTCTGTTTTTGGTCCATCACATACATTCGCAACATATCTTGCAAAATTTGGTTCATTCTTTCTGTCTTCCCATATGTCTCATGGTCATATGTTGTACTAAAGTTCAATTGGGTTCCCAAGGCCTCTTGGGAACTAGTCCAAAATCGTCTTGTAAACATTGATCCTCTATCGGTTATGATTATTTTTGGCATGCAAGGAAGTCTCACAATCTCACAAACCAAATATTATAGATATGTTTGGTTCCTAATACGTCATACACATCGGAATAAAATGTGCACTTTTCGTCAGAGCGTAAACTACCAAGAAAATCGAGTCATGCCTCCTTGCCGTCAGCGAAAATATTAAAATGAAGTCCATCGAAATCACCTCCTATTTGATTCCAAAATAGTGTGTGTTTTAAGTAATCAAGTTGGATGTCTATGTTCATCCTTCACTCGCTGACCTTCTAGACACCTCACCACATAGCTAACTATTTTTTCCTTAATTCCTTTCCATAAAAATAAATGCGTAAGGTCTTCTTGCATCTTCATGACTCCTGGACGCACCACATATACTGCACTATGAGCTTCGCTTAAGTTCAAAATTCTCAATTCTTCATTAGGCAGCACAAAAATATAGTTCTTATCTCTCATCATACCATCATTGACCAATGTATAACCTTCAAACTTGGTACCATCATGGTTTCTTGTCTGATATTTTTCCTAAACCCTTTATACTAGTCATCGTTGAACGATATAGTTAGAATACTTTCTCGAAGATTTGTCTGAAGAGGTATCACTGATAATATGTGTGGTCTCCACTCAATGCATATGCCACTCTTTTCATTGTTTCTTCAATGTACTAAATATCAAATCGTAATTGCTAAGTAATTTTGACCAACGCCCTTTCCGCACATTCAAGTAATTCTTCGTGAAAAGTGATGCAATCCACAATGATCTGTTTCTTTTTTTGTTCAAATTTTCGTCCAATCAGATAGTGTCTCCACACTCTACAGGCCTACATCATGTCCAATAACTCCAAATCATGCGTTGCGTAGTTCTCCTTATGATTTCTTAATTTTCCTTAAGATGTAGGAAATCACTCAACCGTCTTGCATCAATACTTCATCTAAACCTTCTTTGGATGCGTCTGTGCATGCCAAGAAATCCCTGTCCATGTCAGGGAAATTCAGTATTGGCGCTATCATCAGCATCCCAATTATCCTTTGAAATGCTTCTGGTCACTTCTTCATCCATACAAACTTCTTTTTTTCCTTCTGCAATTTCGTGATTGATTTTCCATCTTCGAAAAACCTTCAACGAACAGTCGGTAATATCCTGCTAAACCCAAAAGTTGCATACTCCTAGTACGTTTGTCAATGTAGGACATTCCATAATATCCTCTACCTTCACTATATCCACAGAAAATGCTTCCTTGGATATAACGTTCCCTAAGCAATGTATCCTCGAGAGTATTTTGACAGTTCCTCATAATTTGTGTTCCCGTAAACACTGTAATACTAAGCGTAAATATTCATCATGTTTTTTCGTCATTCAAGAATATAAAAATAGGTCATCAATGAATACTTGAACACGCTTGTCCAAGTCTTCATTGAACACCCCATTCATCAAGCTCATGAATACCCCTGGGCATTTGTCATCCCCACGGTAAAACCATAAGCCCATAATCTCCAAACCTCATCTTGAAATGCAGTCTTAGGAATATCTTCCTCTTTAATTCATAACTAGAAATACCTTTATATCAAGTCAATATTGGAAAACACTACCATGCCCCTCATTTGATAAAAAAAATACTCTACTATTGGAAACAAATAATATTATTCATCGTTGCCTTGTTCAATTGACGGTAGTCAATAAAGAGTCTCCATGACCCATCCTTCCTTCTTATGAAAAACAAAATAGGCGCACCCCAAGGTGACACACTTAGATGTATATGTCACAGGTCCAACAAATCCCTTAGTTGCATTTTCAACTATTTTAACTCAGGTGTTGTCATTCGATAAGGCGTTCTTGCTATCGGTTTGGTTCCATGTTTCAAGCCATTTGGAAACACCAATTCTCCTTTAGGTGGAAAACCTGGTAACTCTTCTAGAAACACGTCATCAAAATCTTGTACTACTGGAAGGTATTCTAATCCTTCTGCCTTGCCCCTTTCATTTAGCACTAATATTGCATATAACTTGCATCCCTTGTGCATGCTCTTCTGTAACACCTAGTTCTATCCAATTATTAGAAGTTTTGTCGACGATTGTCCCACATGTCTCGAGCATAGTGGAACGGTGCTCGACCTGGTGGTTATTCAATGTTGTGTGAAACCTATGGTCCTGTCCCAAATCTCCAATTGTAGAATGTCCTGTTGATCTGACCGCTCTCACCCTCTCAACTAAACAGTCTCACTGGTATTGTGGCTCTCCACATGTCCATCATCTGGTCTTCGGTCCAGTACTCCTGGTTCTCAAAGTAGAATTTGTTGGCTCACCAACCATAGCTCCTGTTCTATTATGATGAACATGCTAAACTATTGTTGCGGTGGGAGACGTTGTTTTTATGCGGATGTTGTATATCCCATCGGTCTTCCAGGCATCCTGCCATGACCTTGCTATTCAACACTTCCTCAGTTATGCGGGCCTTTTGTACTACATTGCACAATGCCCGAGGCATTAGGATCCTCACCTTCGCACAAATGTTGGAGTTAAGACCAAACAAACACTTTTATACCTTCAAATTCTCCATATTCATATTAGGGTCATATCGAAGTAGCTCCATAAATATGGCCTCATACTTCGCCCTCGTATGACCACCCTGTCGTAAGGTTTTGAACTCATTGAGATGGCGCTCAATGAATTCCTTTGGAAAATACATCTCCCGAAACTTCTCCTTGAACAATTCCCATGAAACATCTTCGACGACCTTGTTACTTGAGTTAGGAGTGTCTTCCACCACAGAAGAGCGCTCCCCTTCAACTGAAATAATTCCATGCGGACTTTCATGTTGGAAGTGTAGTCGTAAAGTACGAATCACATCACCATGTTTTCCAACATTCCTCGATGGCTAAGTCGTCCATGGCACCCAAGAAATCGAGAAACATAACCTTCTCGAGTTCTCTATAAATGAAACCATTTCCAACTAGAGAACGTTGTGAACCCTCATTGGGTACAGGCACCCTGTCTTCATCTCTATTTAGTCGGTTAATCAAGGCCTCTGACATCCTCTGGAAGTACCTTGTCAATCCAACCACATCCCCCACAACAATCTATCACTTCCCCATGACTTGTTCTTCTCCTTGGGGGTTAGATCCCTCCAGCATGGATGCTACTAGAGGCATCGCACCTCTTCCCCTAGCACAATGTCGTCTACGTCCACAACATCCTCTATCTAGGATTACCATATGGAAAATTTCAATTTTATTTAGCGCTAAGTTATTAATCAAGGGTTTAATATAGTGGAAGGTGTGAATATCCACATTCACAGGGTTGAACTCGCTCTGATACCATATCTAGTGACCCCATCGTTATGACGACAAACGAATTACAATTTGCTTTCTTTTTCATTATGAAATGACATCTACACATAAATCAAAGTGACACATAATAAAATGACATCATATATAAACACATTAAAAGAGACACATCATTGCAACACTAATGACACAAGGCCAATGCATCATCATATATAACATCAACACATGATCCACACATAAACATAATAGCGATGCATTTCAACACATCACAATCAATTGAAGCAACAATAATAAGGATCAACCATGTCACTGAATACAAATAACTACCTGCCCAACCTATCCCACATGGTTAGGACCTCAAGGACACATAAGCAACACTCAATCCCATGATTCATCCAATTGATTTTGACCACTTAAGGTCTTAGGGCTGGCGACTGTTCTGAGGAACAAGGAGGTATCTATGCCCCCCTGCATCAATCATGACTCATGACTCTAGACTAGATATCAATCATCTATCAACATGATTTCATGGCGCAAGAGAAATATAATTACTTAATCAATCACACATCACATTACTTCTAAGGCATAAGAGTAATCGTCAATTTTGTTTTATGGCGCATAAGTAATCGAATCATTTAACCAATCATACATTTATTAAATTCACGGTGCAAGGAAATTCATCAATTTGTTTCATGGCGTAAGGTAACCAATCAATTAACCAATCATTCATCAACATTAATAAATGGCGCAAGAGTAATCTAGTTACTAAAATAGTCATACATCAACTTTATTTAATGGTGCAAGAGAATCTAATTACTCAATCAATCATACATTAAAATCATTTTAACAAATTTACCAAAATAAAAAAAAAAAATTGTTAGGGACATTAAATCTCTTTTCATCTTCAATATCTATTTCAAAACACAACTTTAATATATGTAGGGTAGTTTTTCCACTACTATTGACTTTCGAAAACTTACGCTTATCCTTTTCTTGATACAACTTTAATATCATGTAGAATAATTTTATCTCTGAAATTACATTATGCTATACAACAATCACATGGCATGTCAATTAAGGGATAATTTGACTATCCCCTAGTCTACCCATGAACCTTAATGTTTATCCATTAAGATAAACACTCACCTATGTTACTATGCATGAACAGATAAGTCTCCTAGTTGACAACATTCTTGTTCAAAGGTAAATGTATAAATAGTTTAGTACCTAAACTATTACAATCCCAATGTAGTGTTACCATCATATTTATGCTAATACACTACATTATACATTATAGGGATCCTATACAAAATTCGATCCATAGTATAAGTGTTTCTCTTATCCTATATATCGCACGTATTGTCTATGAGAGAAGTTAACTTATTAACATGTATGTACCAATAATTCATTTATTGTAAAGTGCCAGTGTTTAATACTCCGACTATTATTACAAAATGACTAGAAAATGGTTAACTATTGTTATTTTTATGAAGCTCCCAACGATACTAGTCAGTAATCTCGATTTCATTTCATAAGTCGGAACCAAAAGGTAAGACCCTTAACTAAACGAGAGAAATATGTGACTAATATATATAGTCATATCCCTAACTGACTGGCATCACAACTCTGCAATAAATTGGTATGAAGTTGGATTTAAGGGTTGTCAATTGATACTTAAAACCCTGACTAAACCATTTATGGCTATCTGCGAATGTACCTCCCTGGAACTGTCACTCACTCTCCGCGCCCAACACAATCCGACCACCTCCATCGTTTCACATGGCAATGTACTATTGTGTATCCCTCACCATACTCCTCTAACGAGGCCCGAGGTAACTCATTGTAATGCTTTACTCCAGGAACGTAGAGGGTTTTCGCTTTACGCATTTCATTTCTCTTTTAACTAGTTGACGAAAATGGACAACCCAGTCCTGAAGAACAATATGATGGGAGAGGCTTAAGGTGGATTTGGTTCCCTCACTGCACGTGAAAGGGAACCCTCGCATCATGTAATTTTTTCATACACCAAGTTTGGAAATGTAAAATATGGTTGCTTCTATAAGGATTTCATCTCAGTCGGCTCCTTTGGGTTTTACAGTTCTCGGAATAGGATCTATAAGGATCTTTTAGATGTTAGCAGTTTCCCGGTTGTCTCACAGTATTATTTCACCTCATCCCATAAGAAATGTTGTAATACTAAGACACTATTCAGTCTTAATGGTTTTTTCATTTTTCCTTATGGAGTTACCCCATAAATATTCAACCTCATCCTGTGAGAGATACCCTACCTCTGTATTTTGTAAATCCATTTTGTATTTGACTGGTGGCACCCTTAAGATGAACAAGGTATTTGTGAGCATGCATACAATTTAATCTGTGAAGTTATTTTCACGTGCTGTGGTTTTCATCTTACCCACTAGTGGGACTCGTTTCTTCTCAGTGTGAACTTAATGTAAAATCATATTGTAAAAACCCTTTGAGGGTCTCGTGGATGTGAGACATTAGTTTCATGTTCTCTTGATTAAAACAGTTGTCAAAATGCTATGCACTTTAAAAAATTTAGTTAGCCATTCAGGTTGTTCTTCCTAGTTCGCATCCTGCACACAAATTAAAATTAGAACCCCATGCCTTGCATGTTACCATCTGCTTTTTCTCCAAAATTGTCCATTGGGTAAGATTTAACCTTCTATCTATAAAATTCCCTTGGTGGAATGCCATAATGGTAATAATTCCTTGTTTAACTGTTGCGTATATTGATCTCTGTGTTTTGTGCACTGTAGGCATACGCATCCCGTGAACTAGCGAACCTATGTCCAAGAAGTCTGTGTTTACTCCCATAGTAATTTGGATTTTACTATGTTTAAAAAACATCCATTTATAAATAATTTCTATAATGGATAGGGTAAAAGAGTATTCACAAATTATATCTTGTATATGTCTTTATCTTTCAAAGGGTTATTACGGTGGATGAACTCGTATTATGAGGGGGAAATAAATCAGAATTCCCCATTCTCTGTATATGCAAAATATTGTATACCTGTATTAAAATCATAGATGTTCTTGTGACATTTGAGACTGAATTCCTTTACATTCAAACTGTCTTACTTGATAGCTAGAACATTGTAGCCTAGGTTTTGTGTATATGCAAAGTATTGTGTGTCTTTTATGGATATTTGTGAATTTGTGAAACCTCTCGGTCACTGGACTTGTCTAGCTTATTCCCACTATATGATTTATAAACCACAATATATTCTTATTTACAATTTATCCATTTCTTCATTTGCAGTTATAAAACGTAGTCCAAAAGATCTGATAAAAATGAACACATGGTTTACCTTTGGAAAAAAAAACACATATGTGATCTACGTGAGTTAACCTAGCTATGCGTGATTCTATAGTTCAACTCCGGATTATGTTAGGGCATTACTTACCCTCCATAGGGTTTTCACGACTGTTCTTTGGTTATTTACTTCATGTATTTTCTTTTACACTATTTAATTTACCATTTAATTACCTGTGTATTAAAGCAATATTTCAGTTACAAAAACTAATGATGGGGCCCTATCTTGTTTGCGAGGGTACCCATCAGCTGACGCTAGGTCCACCCTCCCATTTCCGTCATGCATAACTCAACTTTCAAACGCCAATGGCGGTCTGCTTCTAAAACCATTCAAGATAAGTATTATCTTACTTTTCTTATTATTTATTTTTATTAAATTACTTATCATGGTTTACTAAATCTATTGTTTCTCTTTTGCATGTTTTTAAACAAAGCACTGGAAGCGAAATAAGGAATGCCCTCTTTCTCAGAAAGGTATTCGGGTTCTAAACTTGGCGCTTGGTCAAACACTTCCTAGATTTTTCCTATCAGTGGTAAAGGAGTCCTTGTCTAGGGTACTCCACTGTAATGAATCTATACCATGGTCTCATGGATAAACCAGTTATTTGTAATTTAATTATTTAATGGAATGGACAGGTTTTAAAAGACACCCCATTTTGAATAAGATTCAATTATTTAAAACAATTGTTGTAGCATGTATTTTGTAGACTATTGAATCTCTATTTGTATATGGACTATCACATGCATAATTGTAATTTTCTTTTATAAGGGAGGACTGTTATTCGCGTTATCTACTTTTTATAGTACCTATACAAAGACTGAAATTGTATTCTACATATATATATACATGTAAATACACATAATTATATTTTTTAGAAGCATGTACTCACTTATAAATTTCTAGGACACAACAACAATTCTAACATTCTTTATGCTTGATTAAACAGATACATATACTACTATCTATACATGTATAACCCAATTTCATTAGCAATTAGAACTTACATTAGCTTTACTATCTCTACTCAATAAGTATATTCAACATGTAAAATAATTATCACATAATCATCTCATTCATGTAAGCTAATAATCAACAAAATATTTAACAAGATAACAAGTAGAGGTACATATCTGAATAAGATGTTGGGACAGAAATGGAACAACCAAGTTCCACCCAACCATAGAACATAACAACCAAATTACTTGATCCGTTCACCCCCTACCCTGACCATGAGTCCATAAGGGAGAATTGAATTGATCCTCTTTTGCTACAGTCCTCCTTTTAGATCAGAAAATTAACTTGCCTCCCACTAAATAGTGTTCATAACAACAATAAATA
The DNA here is from genome assembly GCA_009831015.1 of Picea engelmannii. Lineage (NCBI taxonomy): Eukaryota > Viridiplantae > Streptophyta > Pinopsida > Pinales > Pinaceae > Picea > Picea engelmannii. The sequence continues at coordinate 298,624 of ML777677.1, forward strand.
TCCTTTCTCCAATATACTAGGTAGTGTCCTGCCTCCTCCATATGTTGTATATCATGAGCATCTTGTGTATAGGTCTTTTTCCCTCCTTGGGAATATTCACATATTTACAAATCCCTGATTTTCAGGGGCTACTAGTGGTCAAATTCCTCATTTTCCACTTGTAAAAATCATCCCTAAGGTAACTCAAGTTTTTTCCCCACTCATGGAGTCATGGTCAGTTGTTTTCAATCTGGTTGTTCCATTTGTCTTCCAATAATTAATATATAAACATATTTTTCTTTTACATGTGTCACAATCAAAGAGTTAGTCGGGAAAATCAAATCTTTGCCCAACAGTCATAAATAATTAATTACAAATAAACAAATTCCAAATTCACATTTTCCATAAATGGAAAAAAATTCCAAATATGAATTTTCCAAAAACGGAAATTTATTCCTAAGTGCACACAAGATTTAATAATTAATTATTTTTGGGGGGATATTAAATTGTCTCCCCCTTCAGTACAACATTGTCCTCAGTGTTCATTCCTCTCTCGAAATAGGGTTGGATAATATTTCTGCAAATCTTCCTCCAAATCCCAAGTGGCCTCCTCAGGACTAAAGTGCTTCCATTGCACTTTTACCTGGGCGATGGCTCTGTTCCATAGTATTGTTTCTTTATTTTTTAGAATGAACAGAGGTTCCACTTGGAACTCGCCTTCTGGTTCCACCAGCACAATCTTCCAATCGATGATGTGAGTAGGATCATGAATATACTTTTTCAACAAAGAAACATGAAAAACATTATGAACTTTTAAATTTCTAGGGAGTGCAAGTTGATATTCCATGGGTCCAATTAGAGATAAGATATCGAAGGGGCCACAAAACCTAGGTGCCAATTTTGTACAGTTTCCTAGCTTCAGTGATCTTCTCCTTGCTTTGACTTTTAAATACACGTGGTCCCCAACTTGGGATTCCTGGTGTCTCCTTTTCAAATCTGCGTAGCTTTTCTATCTGTCCTGTGCCTCTTTTAAATTATGTTGTACCTTTCTTACCATTATCGCAGCTAATCGGAGTTGTACATTTTTTGTTATACAATACTTCGAAGGGGCTCATCTTAGAGAACATCTGATAGCCATTATTATATGCAAATTCCACTAAGTGTAGGTATTCCTCCCACTTAGTTGGTATCATCCTTGAGTACATTCATTTTTAGACAAAATAGGTATTCCAATAGAGTATGAACACCTTTAGTAACCACTCACATAACTAGATCAAATATCAACACATCGATGTTTTCACATGGTAAAACCCCTATAGGGAAACATCCACAACCCCAGCCAACGCGACCACTTGGAGAAGTTTATTAATGCAAAGAAAAAGATTACAGAGAGATTTTACAAGAGAGTTTCTCACAATTGATCATCGACAAATGACCCTCCGTGCTCTTTAAATAGAGATCATGGACCAATCGGGTGTTAAGCCATGAATCAATGGTCATTAATATTCAGGAGAGTATGAATCGTCAGATCACTCTATGTCGGGAACATATTGTGACCGTCGGCTTTCCTAACTACAAATGCATACTAATGAATACTAAAGAAACACACTTTCACCTAACGATACAATAAACGAAGTAGATATTACTAACTCCTAAGTGTCTAAATATCCTAACATCCCCCCTTAAGAACAACTTGGGAGAAGATTGAAGGATTTACAATAGTGACACAACAGGAGAAGGAAGGAGGAATTAGAGCCTATTTCCCCTTAATGACAACTTCCTGAACTCCTAACATAGATCGAAGTTTTGAAAACTTTGCTTCTGTAAGAGACTTTGTGAAAAATTCTACAACTTGATCTTTTGTAGGGAAAAAGAGCACTTCCATAACTTGATCATGAATGAGATTTCTGATGAAGTGCATGTGTAGCTCGATGTGTTTGTTACGTTGATGTTGAATTGGGTCTTTGGCAAGATTGATGGCACTTTTATTTTTATACCAAAGGCTATTCGGATGCTGGTGTTGGAATCCAAACTCTGAAAGGATCTGTCGAAGCCACAGGGCTTCCTGACTTGCATTTACCACTGCTCGGTACTCTGCTTCTGCTGAAGAAAGTGAAATAGCCTATTGTTTCTTACAGGCCCAAGTGATAGGTCCTGAACTAAGGCTGAAAACATAACCTGTAGTAGACTTCCAATCATCAGGGTCACCGGCCCAATCTAAAACAGTGAAACCAACCAATAAAGGAGTCTCCTGTGATTTGTAATGTATCTCGAACTGAACTGTACCATGAATATAGTGATGTATCCTTTTTGCTTCTTTCCAATGGCTTTCATGGGGTGTTTTCATATATCGGGCAATGATACCAACAACAAAGTAAAGATCGGGATGGTTATGAGTCAAGTATAAGAGGCTACCAACTAACTGATGATACAGGGTGGCATCAAATTCATGAGAAGTACAGGTGGCAGAAATATTGACTCCAGAATGGAAGGGAGAAGGGGTTGGTTTAGAACCGTCTGTGTGAAAGCAACAAAGAAGGTCACAAGCATACTTAGACTGAGAAAGAAAAACTCCTTCATTGGTTTGCAAAACTTGGAGGCCAACGAAATAGTGAAAAAAGCCTAAGTCAGTCATTTCAAATTTCTTCTTAAGGATGGTTTTCACATGGTTTAAAAGTTTTGAGTCACTACGAGTAAGGATAAGGTCATCAACATAAAGGAAAATGATTATGATATGGCTTCCTACTTTCTTGGTATAGACATTAGGATTAGAATGGCATCTAGAGAATCCAGCGACAATAAGAAAGATATCCATTTTGGTATACCAAGCTCGGGGAGCTTGATTGAGACCATAAAGAGATTTCTTGAGGCGACAAACAAGGCTAGAGTCGTTCTGGACATAGCCAGAAGGTTATTCCATGTAGATTTCTTCTTGCAAATCTTTGTGCAAGAAGGAGGATTTAACATCCATCTGATGGACCTCCCATTTGTGTGAGGCAACAAGGGCAAGAACAAGGCAGATAGAATTCATTTTTGCTACAGGGGCAAAGGTTTCATTATAGTCAATTCCTTCAACTTGGAAAAATTTGTTGGCAACTAACCGAGCCTTGTTTCTTTCAATACTTCCATCTGATGCATACTTAGTTCTATATACCCATTTGCATATAAAAAGTTTTCTTCCTTTTGGAAGAGGTACAAGACCCTGAGTATCGTTTTCCATTGAAGAACGATACTCTTCATTCATTGTTGTATCCCAATATCGATGACCTGAAGCTTCTGCAAATGTCTCTGGATCATGAGTTTCTGAAACTTCAGCCAAAAGAGAAGAGGCTCGCTCGAACTGTGAACGTGTCTGATGTTGATATGAAGGATCACTGACAATATCACCAGTTGCTTCTCGTGTTGAACGAACCCATCTAGGAAGCGGTGGAGCTAGTGCTGGTTCAGGTTCAAAGGACTCATATGGAGGAGGGTGAGCAGGAGGAGGTGGATTTTCATCCTCACTTTCATCATCTGAAGAAGAAACTAGATCATAAGAAGGCACAAACATCGAAGATGGCTTGCAGGATGAAGAAGGCACAATTGTTGAATTAGGCTCGCAGGCCAAGATATTTTCATCAAATTTAACATCTCATCTAATAATAATTTTATTACAATGTGATTGAAGAAGTCTGTAACCTTTGACATCTTTAGAATAACCAACAAATATACACTTCTCACTTTTAGGCTGCAATTCTTTCCTTTTCTCATCAGGAATGTGAGCCCATGCTATACTGCCAAATACACTGAAGTGACTTACATCTAGTTTAATTTTATTCCAAGCTTCTTTCGGTGTTATATTTTTAAGATCCTTTGTGGGAGTGTGATTTACTATGTAATTTTGACAATTGATGGCTTTCGCCCAATACTTTAGACTTAATCCCTTAGATTGGATCATATAATTAGCCATTTCTTTTAATGTGTGGTTCTTTCTCTCAGCAACATCATTTTTTTGTGGTGTATATGGAACAATGTGTTGCATTTAGATTCCCTTTGTAGTGTAGTAGCTTGTAAAATTATTGTTCACATATTCACCTCCATTATCTGTTCTTAACCTTTGAATTTGATGTCAAGATTGCTTTTCTACAAGGGCCTTGTAGGCCAAAAACATGTCAAAAACTTCACTCTTGATTTTTAAGAAGTAAACCCAAGTACGTTTGGAAAATTGATCAATGAAAGTTAAGAAATACTTGCACCCAGAAATAGAAGGAGAATAAAGTGGACCACACAAATCACTGTGAATAAGCTGCAAAGGACCCAAGGCGTTCCAAGAGGCACATTTGTCAAAACTGTCCCGATGATGTTTGATGAGAACACAACTGGCACAAACACCATCTCTACATGAAACAAGAGGAAGACCAGTCATCATCTGTTGATTACATAGTTGTTGCAATGAGCGATAGTTTAGATGACCAAACCGCTCATGCCAAAGTTTGCTCAAGTCATCGCTATGAGCAACAAAAACTGATGAAAAATATGATGACCCAAAGTTGTCAAACTTTTACAACCTGGTAATATCATGAGCAATTCCAGTTGCAAGAACATGCTTAGGATCTTCTAGATCCTTGATTACAACTTGGTGAGGTGAAAACTCAATGGTTTTACCTTCACCTGAATGAGTGATTTGATATACTGATAGAAGGTTATAAGAAAGACTTGGAACACATAATACATCATTGAAATGACCATTATCTACTTGAACTATTCTAGATCCTACAACACTAACAGATCTATCATCACCAACAAATATTTTATTGGTCTTACATTCATTTAGAGTAGAAAATATGGCTTTATTCTTATCCATATGATAAGATGCCCCTGAATCAATAAGTCACTCATCAGAAGAAGTAGTAGTAGTAGAATTTGAATTGAAGGAGAAACCATAAGTAGAAAGTGCATGTCCGTGAGAAGAAGAAGTATAATCAATATTGATGTTGTTCTTCTTCATCACTGCTTATAAAGATGCCATATTCTTGAAACATTTGGACTCATCATGACCATCTTTATAACAAAATTTGCAATGTCTGTTAGTATTCTTACTTTTATATTTTTCTCCTTTGTCACCAGTAGGAGCTGAAGTTGTCTGAGCAGGTTTGGGACCCTTATGTTATTTTTTGTTGTAGCGACGATGTTTCTTCTTGGGATACTTGGGTTCATCTTTCTACTGGGAAACTAAGGATTTGTTGGAGGTACATGCAGTGTTGATCACTCCAAATTGTACAAGCTTATCTTCCTCTCAAATCAAAGAAGCACAAAATGACTCAAGAGTGGGTTTTTCATAAGCTTCTTCCCCTAGAGACTCTCTCATGGCATAAAAGGTAGATACAAACATAGAATATGAACTACCTAGATTAGAAAGAATAAGATAGATGCAATGCTCTTCCTCCATCTTTATCTTACATTCTTCACATAAAATTCTGAGTGTTTTAAACCTAGATAGATAGTCTCCAAGGCAAGAAAAATCATTTGGACTCAAGGTCAGTATTTGATTTTCTAACTTTTGTGCTCGAATAATATTGAGTTTACCAAACAAAGATTCAATCGTGTTCCAAGATTCTTTGGGGTCATCAATATCTTGAAGGTGGTACCTTAAATCAGGGAAGATGGAAATTTTGATTAGTCCACATGCTTCATCATTCCTATTATCCCACTTGGATTTCTTATCAACATCATTGGGTGCTTTCTCCTTTCCCAAGGTAATCCAATACAAGCCTTTACTTCTTAATAAATATTTCATATGAGATTTCCATTGGAAGCAGTTGCTGGTAAGAAAGACAATACTTGTAGAATCCATATTAAATATGCAGATAATGTGGATTTAAAAAGTAAAACTGATGATCTGGATGGAAAGAGCTCGAAAAGTTATGCATTTAAAAAAAAACAACACTGAAAATGAACTTCCGATGTTAGAGTTATGCCCTTTTAAAAAAGGCACAATCGATAACCAAATGACCATGTGATTGTGTAAGTTTCTTTATGATATGACCCACTTTTATAAAGAAAAGTGGGGATCAATTTTACAATGAAGTTACTTTATAACAAAAAAGTTGCATGCAAAATAAATAACTCTAAAATAAAATATTAAAGCTACTTATAATGATTCACTTTTATACTTGAAGTGAAATACACTTTACAATTTTAGCATGAACTTTTTCAAAAAAGGTAACAAACGAGAGACTTGAACTCAAGAACTCTTACTTAATAAGGCAACCTTTAACCAAATGATGTAGCAAAACATATTGTAATGTCCGGAAGGAGGATTGGGGTTGTTGTTGTTGAAGATGGCCTTGGAGAGCGTGCTAAAAAAAAATCTTTTCACACAAGAAAAAAATTTCGCTTCTCGATGACAAGAAGGGTTAGATCTTGGTTAGCTTACCCGGAAGATGCACATTTTCCTATCTGTTTCTAATTTTCCGAGATTGAATAGGGAGCGGGGAAAATAACATACGTAGATCTAAAAGAGTAGCAACCTGGAAATAAATTAAAAAAAACGAAATAAAACAAAAATACTACCCTGCAAAAATTTAAAACAATGTGTATTCAAGCTTTATACCTCCAGATCTTACTGTAATAGTCGTATCTTGGGCAAACATAAATCTTTTCGAGTGAAACAAAAGGTGTTCTGGACTGAAACGATCACTGCGGACGCAATGGAATAGTCTTCTCAGCCCAAAAATGTATGAAAATGATAGAAAGTGGAGATGAGACAACTCGGCTTCACAATCTCGATCTACAATAGGAGTGGTCTTTAAACAGGCTCTGATACCATGTTTGACAACAAATGTATTCCAATAGAGGAAAAATACCTTTAGTAACCACTCACACAACCAGATCAAAGATCAACACACCGATGTTTTCACATGGTAAAACCCCTACAGGGAAACATCCACGGCCCCAGCCAATGCGACCACCTGGAGCAGTTTATTAATGCAAAGAAGAAGATTACAAAGATATTTTAGAAGAGAGTTTCTCAGAATCGATCATCGGAAAATGAACCTCCATGCTCTTTAAATAGAGATAATGGACCAATCACGTGTTAAGCCATGGATCAATGGCCATTAACATCGAGGAGAGTATGAACTGTCAGATCACTCTATGTCGGGAACATATCGTGACCATCAGATTTCCTAAATACAAATGCATACTAAAGAAACACACTAGAAAACACACTTTTACCTAACGACACAATAGACCAAGAAGATCTTACTAACTCCTAAGTGTCTAAATATCCTAACATTTGTAACATATCTTCCATAATCTGATTCGTTCGTATAGTTTTCCCATCCATTTGTGGATGGTAGCTTGTGTTGAAATTCAAGTTAGTATCCAACCCTGCAAACAATTCTTTCCAAAACATTGATGTAAATTTGACGTCTCTATCCGAAATCACCATTATAGGAATTCCATGCAATCTAAATATTTCCTTCATAAATATTTTAGTGATGTTAGTAGCTTTATAAGTAGATTTCACAGATATAAAATGTGCATACTTGTTAAGTTTATCAATCACTACCATAATCGAATCATTCTTCTTTTGAGTTTTAGGCAAACCTGTGATAAAGTTGAGTGAGATAATCTCCCACTTCCATTCTGGTATAGGTAAAGGTTGTAGCAGGCTAGATGAATGCTGATGTTCAGCCTCAACCTGTTGACAATCTATGCATTTAGATAAGTATTCATTTTTCTCACCTTTAATGTTAGGCCAATAAAACAACTTCCTTAAGGCTGTAACCATTTTCTAGTATCTCGTATGACTAGAATATGGATTTTTGTGCACTTCATCCAAAAAAACATAGTTACCAACTTAATGATAACTGTGACCTCAAAACGATAATTTTGGCCCAAAAAACCCATATTTTTGCATAAAAAACATCAAAATCAACCCCCCAAATTAAAAAATGGTGCTACCGGTAGCACCACTTTTTAAAACAGGGTCAAAAGTACAACATTTTTCAAACATGGCCTTCAAAACTTAGACAATAGCTTAGAAAAACCTTAAAATCAACACCTAGAAACAAAAAAGATGTTTTTGATTTTTTTTTTCTTTTCAAAACGTTAAATTTTGAGATTATTTGAAATTGTATTTTTATCACTTGGTACTATTAAAATCAAAACCTTAAAATCAACCATCAAATTGAAAAGTAGTACTACCGGTAGCACCCATTCTAAAATTGGGGTATTAAAATGACCAATTTTTATAATGTGGTAAAATAACTAATCATTATTGTAAACAAAATAATAAAAACAACCCTTAAATGTTTACTTTTTAAATGTTATCATCACGCAAAGCACACGGTAATACATAATGCCATGAAAATATCACAATATACTTTAAAAATTCAACTTCACTTTTTAATATTTGTTTCCTTTTAACAATAAAAAGGTAAAAACCAGTTACATTGAATGAAACATAAATAGTTTCTTAAAATTATTGTTATATTAACCGTATTAAAAACATATGAGCTAAGAAATTTTATTATATTATCCATAATAATAAAACATATCATTCATAAAACATAACAAAAGATTCATAACTTCATGTAAGATCATATGTAAGTTCAATGCTTGTTTTTAGTTACCATACAAACATCATATGGATAAAAAATTCTTTAAATGTTCCATACACTTATTTAGATTGACTCATGGTTTCTAAAATACCATCAGAGTCTACATTGTCTTTAGATGATTTTTTTGATGAAGATGTAGATGATCCATATTCTTCTCTATTGTCAATGAATGCACCATCTGAGTCTACATGCATGCCCAAGATTTCAGATGTCAAATGCCTTTTAGATATACGACTAGGTTCAACAAACTCCCATATTGCATTTATTTCTTGTGGCAACAACCTCTTGATAATATTTTTTGTCTTGGAGCGAAGAGTTCCTCTCTTTGTCAAATTGAAGTCATAAATAAGTATGTCAACATCATCTAATTTTAAGAGGTCAATGCAACGACGAGTTGTATTTTGACCCTTTCTTTTTCTCTTTCTATTGACATATTTCTCAACCACCATCTTTGGCTTGTAAAAAACATTGAATGGGTGTGTACTTATTGCATACCAATGCACTTCAATTGCAACAACATCAACATTTTATTTCTCAATATTTATAACCTTTCCTATCCATAATGGATAACCATGTGGATCCTCAGTCGCTAAAACTGCAATCATGCCTCCCTCCTTAATATCTTGTACTGAACCCTTGTAAATGTATTCCATGGCTTCACGTTGTGCATGTGACCTTCACGAACCAAAATAAATTTCTCTTTCCCCTTCTTATGTAATCTCAATAGAACCTTGAGATTCTTGAGCTTCAACAATGTTTGTTTCTTCATATTCGTTTGGCATATTTTGTGGCCAATGAAATGGAGTCCTCAACATTGTATCTTCATTTGTTGAGCTTGAAATTATGTCACTTTGACTATTGAAAAAAGACTCTCACCAAATATAATCAACAACATCAAAGTACTCATATGTATCCTTAATGGACTTTTTAATTTCTTCGAGGCATTCTGAATAATCTACATCTCTATTACGCCTTCGTGCATTATGGATTTCAACAACTGATTGTAAAAATAATAATTTTGATGCTAAAGTTGGACGATATGGAATGAACTTAAAAAATGATAAACCTAATGAAGGCCCCCATTTTGTAGTATTTGAATACTAATTTCCCCATATAAGTGTTTTCCCATCAGTTTTTTTCAAACAAAATTGGTGTTGGAAGATAACGTCATTATGTTGGTCAATACATTTTTTTTCACGGTTTGATCCTTGAATAAATCTTTGCATGTCAACAATTGCTTCTAATATATGAAAAATGGGCTCTGGAATGTATGTTTTCTTGATATATTCAATCAATGATTGTAGACTTCCAACATTTTTCCTCTTCAATGTTACGAAAAAACGACTGAAGATTTGATCAATATGATAATGAGTGTGTCCAACAAGAAGGAAACCAAATTTCACCTTTTGCAAGATTCCCATTTCAACAAGCATGCTTAGATATCCAAACACAATTTGATTTTTATTTTCACGACTTGCGTTGTCCAATTGTAGATAGAAAACTTGAGGAATAATTTCAGACCAGTGAGTGAGCACATGATGAATGATGGTGATGGTCAGATTTGCATCATTGTGAATATTTGGAGTTGTGAAGTAAACTCTTGGATATATTTTTCCATTGAAAACCATACAACCAACCAAGTGAAACTAAATGAAATTCTCTTCCTATAAATTTTTCGGTGTACGTAAAAAATGTGGTAGAAGTGTTTTATTCTGGTCCATGCCATCAATTATCATACCTAAATATTTGTTTGGAGCATCATAACACTTCTTCCGATGTTTGTACAATTTTTTTCTTTCACTTGATTGTTGATTCCGATGTTCTTGAAGTGATTTGATTATGGAATCTGTACATGACATAAAATGGAAATATTGATCGTATGTTTTCATAGTTGATAACTATTCAATTTAAAAAAAAATATAGTAAATACATACCTCTTTTGGCCCCTTCAGATTTATCTCTTCTTGATTTAATAGTAGCACATATACTAGAAATCCCCATCCTTGACTTCTTACGAATACAAACATTGTTGAATTGTTTCTTCCATATTCTTGTAAAATATGCATATGTAATAAAACTACACTTTCCTTCAACATCTTTAGCATAACCTTTGTACAAGTTTTAGATTTCCCTCCTTGAAAAATTATATGGAATATGTATTGTGTCTCTATCTGGCATACACTCTCCATGTTAGGAAAAGAGATCATGGATCCATGACAATGCAGTGTTTGTGAATGGCCCACTCTCTCGTCCATGATGTACCTTTGAATAAAATGATGGATCTTTTTCCAACCTTGTCTTGATTCTTCATAGACAAGTATTACCAATTGAGTGAATTTGTTTGAAATACTTTCTGCAAAGTAAATTATTCCCAATGCGATAATCATATACTGTATTGGTGGATATCATGCACCCCGTCAAATATGAATTTTGCATGCTCTTATTCATTTCCAAATATGTCTTCCTTTTATTCAAGGCATACTTGTAGTCCATTATTTTCAAACAATTCTTTTGACAACATTCACTTGAAATCAATTCTTTTATGGAAATTGATTTAGTGATAAATTATTTCCTAGACCTTGTATAACTAGAATGCTTTGGATCGATATAAAAAGGTCTAATCTTGGTCCTAGACACAATTTTTCTCTACAATGTCTCCACTATTTCATCATCCTCACTAGAATGTTTCTCCTTATCACCACAAGGAATATCAAGAAAAACATTGTCAGGAGACTGAACTAGAGAATGTCAATCACCTTTATTTGTTGCAAAGGAATGTTTGAGAACATCATCATCAACATAATCATTTGGAGAAAAATAATCATCAACATTATATCCACTATTGACATAATCATCTTCTCTACTTTCAAAATCTCCACTTGAGTGAAAATTTCCACCATTTTGCTGAGTGCCTTGAAAACCTTCATCAGTATCTTGAAAATCCTCACTTGGAGGAAAATCAACATGAACATTGTTTCTTTTTAATATATCACTCGGGAAATCCTAACCACCAATGGATTAATCATCTTCGCTACTTTGAAACTCGCCACTTGAAAGATATTCTTCATCATCCTCATCCTCATTACTAGCTTCAATATCCTCACTTGGAGGAAAATCTTCATCATCCTCATCGGTACCCTCAAAATTATCACTTTGAGGGAAATCATCAGCACCAACATTGTTTCTTTTAAATTCCTCATTCGAGAAAGACTGTCCAGCATTGTCATAATCGTCATCATTTCTTTTAAAGTCCCCACTTGGGGGAAATTCTTCTCCATCCTCATTCATGCCTTGGAAATCCTCACTTGGAGGAAACTCTTTATCAGTACCTTCAAAATCCTCACTAGGAGGAAAATCATAATCACCAACATTGTTGTCTTTAAATTCTCCACTCGGGGAATTTAGTCCACCATTGTCATAATCATCTTCACTGCTTTTAAAATTTCCACTTGAGGGAATTTCTCCATCATTTTCATTGGTGCCTTATAAATCTTCATCGGTACGTTCAAACTCTTGACTTGGAGGAAAATTCTCATCCCAATCATTTAAACGTTGATCATAGTCTCCACTTTGACCTACATTTTGATTATTTTCATTACTATTAAACTGCTGACTAGATTTATCACCATAATATTCCTCCTCTTCATAATCAGTGCCTTTAAAGTCCTCTGATTTAGGACTTTCATTAATAAAATTTCTTGCACCATGACCAAAATTATGACTAGATGAAAAATACGATGCATCATTTTAATTACAAACATTCCTATGGCATTTCCTATGTAACATACCGCTCTAGCGCACTGAGAAAACTTATTCTTTGAGGACACTTTCTCGCAAGTGATCTGGACTATTATGATATTAAAACATTTTTCCTTAATTATGATGCATTATGGTAGATGACATGATGTTTATTGCATTTGACATAGACAGGTGCTATTGACTCGGTTTTACTGAGTGTGCAGGGTTTTGGACCTTGAGGATGCAGAGGCATCGACGCAATCCCTTGGACTCCGGATCGAGTCAGGGAGTGTGCTATTGGGGTTTGATTGTTTTACTATGATTTGAGTACATTTGATTAGATGATATGATGTGGACATGTTTTGACACGATTGTTGATGATGCAGACTGACGATAGCTTGCCGACCAGACTCACATATGGAGTAAAGGGGCCACACATAACTACCAGAGAGGTTGAGGGAGAGGTGTGGACAACAGCCCTGCCACAACCTACTAGCACTCCCGCCGTGGCTCGAACTGTAGGTTAATGATTACCTAGTTCGAGAGGACCCACGATGTCATGAGGGAAGACTGCGATAGTCACTCACGATGATTCTAAGGGGCGCGCAATAAGGCAGGGGCCTTATTCCTTAGAAGCCCTTAGTCTCCCACAAGTTCACCTAGAGGAGTGTTGACTCCAGGGGTTATTGATGTTTACCAATCAATCAAGGGGTGAGTGGCACCCTTGGAGCACATGGTGCATCCTAAAGGGCATGTTGCGCAAAATAAACACAAGAGGCGAATGGCACCCTTGGAGCATGTGGTACATCCTGAAGGGCATGTCACGTAAAAAGAAACACTAGAGGCAAGTGACACCCTTGGAGCACGTAGTGCGTCCTGAAGAGCACGTCGCGTTGATGATGTTAAATAAACGAACATAGATGGCCTAAGACTAATATCTCATTAAGAAATTTAAAAAAAAAACAACTTCCCTAACTAAAATGTTGCCTAGTTCAGAATTTAAGTCCTAAGTCTAAAACTTCGCTAGGGGTAAAATTTTGTCTAACCTTAAGAAAAATACCTTACAAAAATAAAATAATAAATTTTAAACAAAAAACCACTTAAGTAATAGTTGTGGACTTCATAATTTTTTTTGTAAAATGAAGAGAGTAAGAACTTAATTAAAATATGTGGATATCAAAGTGTTAGCGTCATAAGTCACTCCTGGATTGCTTGTAGGAGAAGAGCCTAACACCCATCAGTTTAATGTCACGATTTGTTTAAACGGGTGATCAAATGGAGGTAAACTCAAGACAACATCATTTCAACTCTAAAACTAGGTCGGGTATGCATGAACGAGTGAGGTCTTGATAAACTTCAAACAGTGAGTTGTAGTAAGGGTGAGTAGGGGGAAGACTTGCATGAGAAAAGTGTCAAGGTCTACCATAAACATCAGGTTTGTGACAGACTGGAGAAGAAAGCATTCAAATGCAATATCCTCTTACATTCAAACACAGAAGACTAGAGAATACAATAATGTCATAACAAATCCTTTATCATAACATAACTGCAACAATCCACGCGAATCATTCGATCATGAACTCTCTGATATGAGATGAAAACATAGATGGAAAAAGGAGAACTATTTGTCATAAAACAAGAAATCTCAAACACAGATACACAACCCAGAAGCTAGAATGTTTACAGAAACTTTACAGTCGGGATCTTAGCTCTACCATCGATAGATACAAAAATGGCGAAAATGCCTTCATATACTAAGAACAACAACAACAACGAAATCAAGACACTGCATTGAAGGCTTTGCATCTGCATGGATTTTTGACAATAAACCTCGGAAAGGTCGTGCAACTTATGTCAGATGCAATCTAATTCTTTGACAGTTCCAACGGTGAATCGACGTGACTTTAATTCATTTCCATGCTTTCCCATTATGGCTGAGGCGATCTCTAACCACCACCAACCGCTTCAATAACTGCTTCATCGGGATTGAGGATGGCCCGGCCAACTCGACACCTTCGGGACGTGGAGGGCCTCCCGCGCTGCCACCTGGAATAACTGACTGGCTCAAAGAATATGCGTGGAGGCCAACGCGGAAGGTGGGGCACGGGAACAAAGTGATAGAGCCGAAACAGTGGGGAGAGGAGTAAGAAGCGATGAGGGAGCGAGAGAGGTTATAGGGGAGACACATGGAAAAAGGTGATAAGCGGAGGAGGCAGGAGAGTAGATGTGATGGACACTGGGAGGCTGACATGGAGGGAAAGAGACACGTGGCAGGTGGTGAGTGGACGATGAGATGGGGAAAGGACCACCTAGACTAAAGAGTGGAGAAGGATAGATGACACACGGTCGTGGGGGGAGAGGTGGTTCTGGAGGATGACATGACGGGAGAAGGGCCCACGCTGGCTAAACACAGAGCGGCTGAGAAGGACGAGATGGTCCAAGCGCCGTTGATCCGGGTGCGCTGATCTTGGCCGTCGGAAAGTTGCACACCTAATTCCGGACCCCCCCCCCCTCCGCTTAAAGGTAGAAAGGCAGGGGGGTCTGAAATTGCCTTTATCACCGTTGATCCGGGCGCTACGATCGGAGCCGTTGAAGAGATGCGCTCCCGATTCCGGACCCCCCCCCTCCGCTTAAAGGTAGAAAGGCGGGGGGGGTCCAGAATCTCATATATGCCGTTGATTTGGGCACGCGGATGTACGTCGTCCAGATCTGCTCATTGTTTACCACGGGCACATTTACATCCGAACTTAGGACAAGTGGGTTTTTAACCCATTCTTTTTCATTCTAACCCCCCTTACAAGAAATATCGCTAACATTTGGCTCCATGGGGGATAGAGTCGTCCCTGTGATGCTCTAAGAACTCTTTTGCAGTTTCAATGCCTTTGTTGTTGGGCTATAGAGTCATTTATTAGGCTGAAAACAAAAAACAATAACAATATTTACAAAACAAAACAAAAGAGCCGACTGTGGCTCACAAAAAACATTTTTTTAAGAAATGCCCATTTACTGGGCTGCTAAAAACTTGTTTTCCTTCCAGATCCTGCAACCGGTAAGTGTTGTTTGCAAATACTTCAAGGATCTTGAAAGGCCCGAACCAAAGGGCATCGAATTTACTATGTTTTCCCTTTTCCTACCTGGGTACATCCCATTTGAGCACCAGATCACCCTGCTTGAATTCTTTCTTTTTGCTCTTCCTGTCAAAAACCTGCTTGATCTTCTGCTGATGATTGTAGGCCCTATTCATGACCTATTCTCTGATCTGCTGCACTTCCACCATCTGATAAATCCTTCTGAGTACATGGTTAGGTTCCCCTTCAAAGTCCTGGAGGAGATTTGCCACAGGTAAGGCGACCTAAGTGGGGAAAACGACCTTTATTCCATAAACAAGTTGGAAAGGTGAGATGCCCAGGGATTTCTTAGTTGTCACCCGATCAGCCCAAAGAGAAAATTTGAGCTTTGAGTCCCAGGCACTTTTATTATCCTCCAGTAGCTTCTTAATGAGATTGATCAGACTTTTATTGGAGGACTCTGCCAGTCCGTTTCCTTGAGGATAATAGGGAGTAGAGTGAATCAGTGAAATCTTGAATCGTTCACAGAACTTGACCAGAGGCTCAGACCGAAAAGGGGAGGCATTGTCAGTGACGATTTTGCTAGGGCAGCCAAATCTAGCTATGATATCTCCCAGGAAGTTGATAATCACTTTGTGAGAAGTGCTTCTGGTAGGGACAACTTCTATCCATTTGGTGAAGTAGTCAGTCACAGTCAAAATACATTGGTGCTGGCCACTTGAGGGAGGATGAATTTCCCCGATGAAATCCAATCCCCACTGCTGAAAGGGTGTCGAGGCTACCACAGGCTTTAATGGCAGGGATTTGAGCTGTTTCTTTCCTGAGAATTTCTGGCATTTAATGCAATCTTTGATT
Organism: Picea engelmannii; assembly: GCA_009831015.1. Classification (NCBI taxonomy): domain Eukaryota; kingdom Viridiplantae; phylum Streptophyta; class Pinopsida; order Pinales; family Pinaceae; genus Picea; species Picea engelmannii. Next base: position 314,870 of record ML777677.1, read on the forward strand.
TCCCTACAGACATCGAGAAATAAGGTGGGCCAGTAGTATCCAGCTCGGAGGATCTTGTGAGATGTGGTCTTCCAAAAATGATTACCTCCACAGAGACCGCCATGAAAATTGAACATAACCTTCTGGGCTTTCTGTGGGTTCAGACACCTTAGTAATACCCCCAGAGGGTCTTTCCAGTACAAAGCTTGGTCAATGAGGCAATATCTGACCGCTTTGAGCTTTAAAGCTCCTGCCTTGCTTTTTTCCATCCCATCAGGAGGCCTCAATTATTGTAGAAAGTACAAGATATCCTTGTACCAGGCGCATGCTGCTAGTGGTAAGGCATTCTGGGACAGCACGTGGGATGACTCAACTCGCTCGTTGATGAAATTTATTCCCAAGGCCCTGCAATTTGATTTAGTGAGAAACTTGGCTAAACCCTGCCCCTTTATCAACTTGGTGGGCTTGATTTCCATATCGAACTCTATAATTTTTGCAATCCACTTACCTCCTCTTCCGTCTATGTCAGGCTGTATAAGAATGTCCTTCACAAAGGCCGAAGGGACATATGCAGTGATCTTTGAATGCAAGACATAGACTCTGAATGTTTTGAGAGATTTCACCAAGGCATAGGCCTTCTTCTCCATGATATCGTACCGGAGTTATGCATCTCTCAGCACCTTGCTAAAGAAGGCAATAGGTTGTTCTCTCCCCTGACCATTTTTCTGCAATAAGACTGCTGCTATTGTATCACAGGAAGCAAAAGAAAAAATCAGGAAATCTTTATAATAATCAGGACTGACAAGCACAGGTGCCTCAGTCAATGATTTCTTTATTTGGACCAAAGATTCCCTGGGTTCAGTAGTCCATTTCACTTCATTTCCGTTCCTGAGCATGGTTGTGATGTGTTTTACAAATTCAGCGAAATTTGAGACGAATCTCCTCAGAAAATTAATCCTCCCCAAAAATGCTTGAACCTCCTTTTTGGACCTGGGGAGTGACAGGGTCTGAATCGCTTCCACCCTTCTAGGATCAATTCTCACCCCCTCTTCTAATACTATATAGCCTAATAGCTTTCCCTCCTACATGGAAAACAATGATTTCTTGGGGTTTAAAGATAGGCCATACCTCCGACATTTCCGGAAAACCTTCTTCAAGTGGCAGTAGTGCTCTTTATCAGTCTTGGAGAAGATTGTTATGTCATCTAGGTAAATCACCACAAACTTATCTTTTTCTCCGATGAAGGCTATGTCCATGGCTCACTGAAATGTTGCTCCTGCATTCATCAATCCGAAGGGCATTTTGGCATACATGAATGTGCCCCAAGGAGTGGTGAAGGTTGTTTTTTCCCTGTCCTCAGGCATGACTGATATCTGATTGTAGCCAGAGAAACCATCAATCATGGATATCCTAGATGCACCAGTGACCTTCTGCAGTATGTGCTCCATGTTGGGCAGGGGATAATTGTCTTTCCTTGAGCTCCTGTTTAGGTTCCTGAAATCGACACAGAGTCTGATTTCCCCACTTTTATTTCTTACTGGGACCAAATTGGCCACCCAGTCAAAATATCGCAAGGGGACAATGATTTGGGCGTCTAACATCATCTTCACTTCTTTCTTCATGACAGGTAGCAGCATGGGATTTATCTGTCTTAGCTTCTGCTTGAATGGCCTAGCCTCTTCTTTCAGTGGGATCTTGTGCTCAATAACTGACGTGTCATATGTTTTGAGGTCTTCATATGTCCATGAGAACACATCAACAAACTCCCTCAGTAATTCATTATATTCGGCCCTCTTCTCCTCAGTCAAACTCTTTGACAATTTGACAAACTTAGGCTCCTCTGGTGTGCCTATGTTGCACTTAGTTGTGTCAACGTCATCACCTAAAACTCTACCCTTTACTGCCACATAATTCCCATCAAACAAACTTTCTAATGGGATTAGTCCTTTTGGTATGTGATTGCTTGGTAGCTGAATAATCTGGTGGTCAACAATTTTATTCAAAAACTTTCCGGGGTGATGGTCAAGGGCTCCTCCAATGTCAGGGTTCTCATCTATTTGTGATGCAGAAAAGTCATCAATGGACTAAAAAAACTTTTCGATCTCCTGATCATCTTCAAATACCTTCCAATGCTTGACATTGTCCGGTACAGAGGGTCTGTATTTTATTTCAATATCAGATCTGACAGGGGGCAGCGCAGGAACTTCGAGCAAACTAGCTTTGAAGGCTAAAAATTCAGCTGGAGCATTTCCTTCCCTTGGAATGAAAGAAATGTTAAAGGCCAAGAATAAATTATCAACTAGGTCCCATACCATGTTCCTGTAATTCTTGATTCGAGGATGCTTGGCCTGGTAAACGTTTTTGACCTGCTGGACAATCAATTTTGCATCTCCAAACACAACCATCTCCTTAATTCCCATTTCTTTGGCAGCTCTTAATCCCAGAACCAGAGCTTCATACTCTTCCACGTTGTTGGTGGTGTCAAACTCCAGCTTATATGACAGATATGTGGTCTTTTGATAGGGTGATATGAATACCACTCCGGCACTTGCACCTATACTGGAGGAAGCTCCATCAAAAAACATCTTCCAAACAGAGGTGGTTGGAGGGGGTGTATCTTGATCGAAAATAGGCTTCTTTCTGATCTGCAAAGGGGCCTCAGGGTTGTGGGTGAGCTGCAGCAAACACGAGCCTAGCTCAGTGTCCAAGGCATAGATGGGCTGATTGGTAGGGTTGGCTTCATCAATGATTATGTAGGCCAGTTGGGCTTCTCTGTACAGTCTCCTATGCTCCCCTCCAAACACTGGAATGGTGGCATATGTGAGGTCCATCTGCAAGGTTCCCCCCAATCTCTTTATCCAAGATCTTGACAACAACATGCCAAACTTGGGGGGAACATCAGCCACTACAATATCCATAACCATACTTTTCATGGGAAGCTGAAATAAGGAGACTACCAGGTCCTTGATGACTCCCAAACACTGAACCCTCCTGGAGTCAAAAGAATAGAGGTCATGATAGGCTCGGGTGACTTCTAGTCCCAACTCTTCCATGACAGTTTTGGGCATGAGGCTGTGAGAGGCCCCTGAATCCATACGGCAATTATGAAACACTTTGTCATGTATGTTCAGGGATGTGTAGAAAGGAGGGGATGAATCATCTCTATATTCTACCATGGGACCTAGGACAACTGCATTCCTTTCATATTGAAGGTTTATGGAGTCTGTGAGAGGGTATGAGGCTTCATATTTCAACAGCTCAGAGAAGCATTTTTTGAATTCCCCATGTTTAATTAACTCAGTGAGTGGCACGAGAATTTTGATATTTTGAATCTCATGTTTGAAATTGAAAGAGGACATAGGCTTTAGGATTTCTCTAATTATGGAACATGATTATGGACAATGGGAGAGAGAGGTTGATCCTTCTTACCTCTGTGAGCGTCTGCTATCTCATTAGCGGGTTTCTTTGTTCTAGCGGATTGCTCAGGAACATCAGGTGTTGCTGTCCTTTTGTCGGACCTCAGGTTGTACCTGCCTCGACCGCCACTAGCTTTGTCTCCCTTTCTCAATTCATTCAGCTGACCATCCATGAGAGACTCTTCATAAGCAGTCTGAGTGAGATGAGGAAAAGGAGGAGCATCATCTAAGCAGTGGATTTCAGGATCAAGCTCATCTGCTTCTCTTTCTTCCTCATCGGCCACCAAATTGTTCTGAAAAGGGGCTTGGATCCTTTGGTCTTCTCTATCCCTTCCCCTTTTTTCCCTCGGGAAAGCCTGAGGCATATTGTTAGCAGGTCGTCTGAAACCTCTATTATCCGTGTTCTGGGGATTTCTGTGCATGGGATTCCCTTCTAATTCCAACTTTTCTATCTTGGCAGCAAGTGATTTTAGGGTTCTAGTTGTCTCATCTGTCTGATGGGGCAGGGGGGAGGAATTGGATGAGGGAGCTATGGAATTTTTCTTGAAAGTACTTCTATCACCTGCATTCCTGAGTCGACTGACAACTAATATGTTAGATTCCACCTCTACGGCCACATCCTACATGTGGGCCCGCATAGCGACTCTTCTCTCCCTTAGCAGTAGGCAGAAATCGGGATCAAAAGCGTTGGAGTAAGTGATCTTTGCAGAGGCTTCATACGGTTTTATCTCAGCAGGGATCCTGCTGTACATATTATTAAATCTCTTGGAAAAGTCAGAGACAAACTCTCCTTCCTTTCTCTTCAACGACCCGAACTCTGTCATGTAGTACATGAAATATTTTTTATCCCTCCACTGCCTTAAAAAGGCATGGTCTAGCGCTTCGATCCCATCAATAGATCCGAGAGGCAGGGCCTTGAACCACTTTCTAGCCTCTCCTTGGAGGCTGTGGAGAAAAATCCTCATCCATACATTTGCATGCATGATGACATTGTCATCTGTAAAACTGTAAAAGGATTTTAGGTGCTCATCTGTAGTTACGTCCCCCTCACCCGTGAATTTGGGTAGCTGCTTGAGGTAACCATCTGCTAGGAGGGCATTGAGGGGCTGAGGTAACACAAGGGGAGCATACCTAGCGGCTATTATAGCTTCCATCCTGGTCATAGGAGGATTAACACCAACCATAGGAATATTAGGTAAAGGAGAACTCGGAGGAGAAGGAATGTGGACAAGAGATGTCGGAGAAGAGGCTCTTGGAGGAGATAACTGAGAAAACAGAGAGAGAGCCAAGGGACCTGAGTGTGCAGATGCTTCTCTCTGTGCAGTAGTAGCAATAAAAGGAGGGGTGGTGAAACCTTCAGAAGCTTGAGGTCTGTGTTGTGGCACAACTTCCAGGGAGGGGGGAGTGACAAGGATCTCTCTTTCTGATACCAGACCAGGAGGAGAAAACTCAGCAGGAACGCTCCCGAAATTCAGAAAATGGGAAGCCTCAGAGGAAGGACGACCAGGAAGTTGTAAATAAGAAAATGGAGTTCTCACAAAAGGGGATGGCGTATTACTTGTTTCGGCGATAGAAACTTCTTTTGCAGAGCTCTTTCCCTTTCTGCGCGCTGCTTCGGAGTCAGCTTCTGGTGTAGCTAAACGAAAGTGTGGATTAGACCGCGTGTGTCTGCCTCTGAAAGCCACAGTTGGTAGAGCAGGTTCCTCCCCAGCGGAGTCACCAGGTGGAAAGTAGCAATCTTTAAGTTCTGATTTCTAATGCACCTTCAGAATCAGTTGATCTTTGTCGTTCAAATCCGGGGAAAATATTCAACTTTGTCCCCGGCAACGGTGCCAGAAATGTTAGCGTCAGAAGTCACTCTTGGATTGCTTGCAGGAGCAGAGCCTGACACCCATCAGTTTAATGTCACGATTTGTTTAAAGGGGTGATCAAATGGAGGTAATCTCAAGGCAACATCATTTCAACTCTGAAACTAGGTCGGGTATGCATGAACGAGTGAGGTCTTGATAAACTTCAAATAGTGAGTTGTAGTAAGGGTGAGTAGGGGGAAGAATTGCATGAGAACAGTGCGAAGGTCTACCATAAACATCAGGTTTGTGACAGACTGGAGAAGAAAGCATTCAAACGCAAGATCGTCTTACATTCAAACACAGAAGACTAGAGAATACAATAATGTCATAACAAATCCTTTATCATAACATAACTGCAACAATCCATGCGAATCATTCGATCATGAACTCTCTGATATGATATGAAAACATAGATGGAAAAAGGAGAATTGTTTGTCATAAAACAAGAAATCTCAAACACAGATACACAACCCAGAAGCTAGAATGTTTACAAAAACTTTACAGTCGGGAGCTTAGCTCTACCATCGATAGATAAAAAAATGCCGAAAACGCCTTCATATACTAAGAACAACAACAACAGCGAAATGAAGACACTGCATTGAAGGCTTTGCGTCTACATGGATTTTTGACAGTCAACCTCTGAAAGGTCGTGCAACTTATGTCAGACGCAATCTAATTCATTGACAGTTCCAACGGCGAATCGACGTGACTTTAATTCATTGTCGTGCTTTCCCATTATGGCTGAGGTGATGTCTAACCACCACCAACCGCTTCAATAACTGCTTCATCGGGATTGAGGATGGCCCGACCAACTCGACACCTTCGAGATGTGGAGGGCGTCCCGCGCTGCCACCTGGAATAACTGACTGGCTCAAAGAATATGCGTGGAGGCCAGCGCGGAAGGTGGGGCACGGGAACGGAGTGATAGGGCTGAAACAACGGGGAGTGGAGAAAGAAGCGATGAGGGAGCGAGAGAGGTTACAGGGGAGACACATGGAAAAAGGCGATAAGAGGAGGAGGCAGGAGAGTATATGTGATGGACACTGGGAGGCTGACATGGAGGGAAAGAGACACGTGGCAGGTGGTGAGTGGACGATGAGATGGGGAAAGGACCACCTGGACTAAAGAGTGGAGAAGGAAAGATGACACACGACCGCGGGGGGAGAGGTGGTTCTGGAGGATCACATGATGGGAGAAGGGCCCACGCTGGCTAAACACAGAGTAGCTGAGAAGGACGAGATGGTCCAAGCGCCGTTGATCTGGGCGTGCTAATCTTGGCCGTCGGAAAGCTGCGTGCCCAATTCCGGACCCCCCCCCCCTCCACTTAAAGGTAGAAAGGAAGGGGGGGTCCAGAATTTCGTTTATCG
>ML777677.1:331606-342510 GCA_009831015.1 Picea engelmannii
AGAAAAAATTGAAAATAGATGAAAAATGAGCATTTAAAAAAATAATGTGGAAACATTGTGGATCAGAAAATTTAAAATATCAAGAATCACCAAAAAACAGAGAGGGGGTGCTACCGGTAGCACGATTTTTAAAAACGAGGTAAACAATTGGACCCCCCAAAAAACGAGAACTCTGTAGAGTTCTCGTTAAGTTGGTAACTATGTTAAAATTGTTAGTTTTAATTCTGCAGAATATGGTATGTACAACTTCTTTTTGAATATTAGCAGTCGATTTTTATCCAAACTCAGATCTTTTCTATCCAAATTTTATGCATTTCCTTGTAAATATGCTATTGTTTTGATGTATTTTTCGTCGTCAGAACTTGCAGATTTTATTCTTTTTTCAATGTCATTTTCTTCTCTGCTAATACTTATCTCAAAAAGTCCAGTAGTTATCCTACTTAAGGCATCTGCAAATTTGTTTTCCTTACCCTTGATGTGTCTTACTTCGAAATCGAATTCACTCAAGAAGGCTAGCCACCTTGCTTGCCTTGCATTAAGATCTGGTTCATTGAATAAGAATTTCACACCACTATTATCGGTTAGCAACAGAAATTTTCTGCCCATTAAATAGTGTCGCCACATTTTTAGTGCATGAATTACAACTACTAATTCCAAGTCGTGTGTGGCGTAGTTTCGTTCATGCTCTTTTAGTTTCCGTGAATCGTAACAGATAACGTGCCCTTCTTAAGTTAGGACACCTCCCAAGACTTCTTTGCTTGCATCTACGCAGACTGTAAATTCTTTGTCAAGGTCTGCTACCCTTAAAATAGGTGTTGTAGTTAACAATTCTTTCAGCTTATTAAAGTTGTACTGATATTTCTGTGTCCAAGTAAACCTTATTCTCTTTTTTTGTAGGGATGTGATTGGGTATGAAATCTTTGAGAACCTTTCGATAAATTTGCGGTAGTAACCGATAATTCCCATAAATGACCCAATGTCAGCCACATCTTTGGGATAGGCCATTCCATGATGGCTCTTATCTTCTCTCAGTGAACTACAATTCCTTCTTCGGATATTACATGTCCTAAGTACTTTATCCTCTTTTCGTAGAAGTCGCATTTGTCAAATTTTGCATGCAAATTGTGTTTCATTAAGGTTTGGAATACTATTTTTAGACGTTCTTCGTGTTCTCCTTCCATTTTTGAATAAACTAAAATGTCGTCAATAAATACCAAAACAAATTTATGCAAATATTGACTGAATATGTTATTCATCAAACACACAAATGTTGTTCGTGTGTTAGTAAGACCAAATGGAATAAAAACAAACTCATAATTTCCATACATCATTCTAAAAGTTGTTTTAGTTATATCTTCATCATTTATTCTGACTTGGTGATAACCAGACCTTAAATCTAACTTAAAGAAAATATGTATTCCTCCCATTTGGTCAAACAAGTCATTAATTACGGGTAGAGGATACTTGTTCTTAATAGTCATCTTGTTTAACTGTCGATAATCAATACATAATATTAAATTCCCATCTTTCTTTTTAACAAAAAGGACTGGTGCTCCCCAAGGCGAGACACTTGGTCTGATGTATTCTTTGTCCAACAGTTCTTGTAGTTAAATTTTCAGCTCTGTCAATTCAGGTAAACTCATCCTATAAGGTTTCTTAATAAATATCGTGGTTGATCCAAGAAGTAGATCGATAGAGAAATATATCTCTCTTCTTGGAGGTAGTTCTGGTATTTCGTCCACAAGAAAATCTCTAAACTCATGTATGATGGTAAGGTATTCTATATTGGGTTTGTCTTCCTTTTCTAACAAATTGGTTACTTGAATAGCATAAATTTGACAACCTTTGTTCATGCATTTCTTAAACTGCATATTTGAAATATGCCTAACCAAAACTAGTTTTATGATACCTTGTATTGTTCTAATTGTGTTTTTTTCATCTCTATAAGTAAGCGACTTTTCATAACAGTTCAAAATTACTTTATGTTTCTCTAACCAGTCCATTCCAATGATTATATCGTAACATCCCAATGGTAAAATATTTAGATTTAACTTTGTATTTTGGCCATCTAAACTGAGTTCACAATCAGAAATGAAATTCGTTACCATTCTCTTAGTCCTTGTTTCTAGCTGTACTAACCATGATTTAGTATGTTTTACTTTCTTAAGCTTGTTTGAATCAACTAAACTAGGAGTAACATAACTCAGACTAGATCTTGGGTCAATTGGAATAGAAATACAATTATTATTAACTTTACCTTCAACCTCTACTATAGTGGAATGATGATCATCTTGTCGGCCATCCACAATTGCATTAATTATGTGTATGCTTCTGCCCACATATCCTATTGTAGAGGCCTCTTGCAGGTTATGACCTATGGTCCTTGCCACGGAAGTTAAACATGGACAGTTCCCCCTTAAGAGAGGTTCTCCACACTCCCATCATTTTAGTGGTTCTATGGGGCCGTCCGCAAATTTATTGGCTCCAAGATTAAATGATCTACCTCCCCCATGGGTATTATGGTTGTTAGAATGAAAATATTTCATTTGGAAGCTCTTTTACATATTCTGGAAAGGGGTTGGTTGGAATCCTTCTTCCCTTGATTCATTATGTCTTGTTTCTTATCTTTCCATGCTCTGGGAAATTCATACCTCTATTTGTACTGATCATAGGACATCCGAGCCTTTCTAAAAAATTTGCTTAAAATTTTGGGATTGTCGAATTCAATTCTCTCCTAATAGGACTATGGTAAGAAGCTTAGGAATCCTTGTATTTTTACTTTGTCTTCCTTGATGTATGACACAAATCTTAATAATTCAAGAAATTAGTTTATCAGGTTGTCCATGGTCATTTGCCTGAGTCAGCTCATAAATTCTTTAGTCTTTCTTTCATAATAGATTTATGATAAATATTGTTTATTGAAGTATTTATTGAATTCTAACCATTCCATCTATTTCTCTTTTAAACCCTTGGACAATTTCAGGTCTTTCCACCAAATACTCGATTTTCCCTTCAGGTTATAAATGGTCATTCAGACTTTCATGTTACTAGAATAATTATAAATCAAGAAATACTTCTTTATATCCAGTAACCATGCTTCAGCCTCCTCCCCTATCCTGGACTCTCCGTCAAAGGTGGATGGTTTGATCTTCTTGAATTCATCTTCCAAGTGATCCACTTTTTTTCTTTTCCTTCCCATGATTATTTTGTTTTCTGCTACTAGTGTGCCTTCGGACTAACTGTTCTCATTTTTTGTTTCAGGACCAAAATTTTTAGAGTCTCTTTTGTTGACTTCTTCTTCCTTTTCATTGTATTTTGGGATCTTCTTTGTTAGTATGCTGCAGAGAAACACTTCATTTATTTCCTGCTGGTCTTCATGTGCCTTTTTCAATTTCTCATTATCTGCCTTGAAAACTTGCAGTTCCATGATAAGGTTCCTCATTGTTTCCAGAACCTAGGTGGATGAACTTCCTTCACTATTGTGTTTAGGTTATTTAGGAGGTACTTGATCATGATTCTCTTTAAGTATGATCTCCTCTTCGTTATGTTCTTCCATTATCACAAAAAAACAAAACTAAAATTGTTTGTAACAATAAGCATTTTTGTTAGTTTTTCCTTTAACAGAAATAAAATGTACTAAACTAACTTTGACCTTTCCTTAAGGTCCAAGTGTTGTAACCTTCACCTCTGATGCCATATGTAATGTACCACAAATTTACCAAAATAAAAATAATTTTGTTAGGGACATTAAATCTCTTTTCACCTTCAATATTTGTTTCAAAATATAACTTTAATATATGTAGGGTATTTTTGCCACTACTATTGACTTTTGAAAACTTACACTTATCATTTTATTGAAACAATTGTAATATCATGTAGAATAATTTTATCTCAGAAATTACTTTATGTTATACAACAATCACATGGCGTGACAATTAAGGGATAATTTGACTATTCCCTAGTCTACCCATGAAGCTTAATGTTTATCCATTAAGATACACACTCACCTATGTTATTATGCGTGAATAGATAAGTCTCCTAGTTGACAACATACATGTTCAAAGGTAAATGTATAAATAGTTTAGTACCTAAAGTATTACAATCCCAATCTAGTGTTACCATCATACTTGTGCTAATACACTACATTATACATTATAGGGATCCTACACATAATTCGATCCATAGTATAAGTGTTTCTCTTATCCTATATATCGCAGGTCTTGTCTATCGGATAACTTCACTTCTTAACATGTATGTGGCGACAATTCATCTATTATAATGTGCCAGTGTTTAATACTCCAACCATTATTACAATAGGAATAGAAAATGGTTAACGATTGTTATTGTTATGAAGCTCCCAACGATACAAGTCACTAATACTGAGTTCGTTTCGCAAGTCGGAACCAAAACGTAAGACCCTTAACTAAACGAGAGAAGGACGTGACTAATATATACAGTCATATCCCTAATTGACTGGTATCAACTCCACAATAAATATGTATGAAGTTAGATTGAAGGGATGTCAATCGATACTTAAAACCCTAACTAAACCATTTATGGCTATCGATGAATGTACCTCCCTGGAACTATCGCTTGACCCCCACACCCAAAGCAATTCGACCACCTCCATCGTTTCACATGGAAATGTACTATTGCGTAGCCCTCACTATACTCCTCTGACGAGGCTCGAGGTAACTCATTGTAACGGTTTACTCTAGGAACGTAGAGGGTTTTTTCTCTACGCATTTCATTTCTATGTTAACTCGTTGACGAGAATGGATAACCCAGTCCTGAAGAACAATATGATGGGAGAGGCTAAAGGTGGTTATGGTTCCCTTACTACATGTGAAAGGTAACCCTCACATCCTGTAACTAAGGCATAGACCAAGTTTGGCACTACAATAGATTGATTCTTCTATAAGGATTTCATCTTGGTCGGCTCCTATGGGTTTTACAATTCTCAGATTAGGGTCTATAAGGCTCTTTTATATGTTAGATGTTTCCCGGCTGTCTCGCTCTATTATTTCACCTCCTCCCATAAAAATTTTTGTAATACTAAGCCACTATTCAGTCTTAATGGTTTTTTCGTTTGTCCTTGTGGAGTTACCCCATAAATATGCAACCTCCTCTTGTGAGAGATACCCTACCATTGTATTATGTAAATCCATTCTGTAGTTGACTGGTGACACCCTTAAGATGACAAAGTTATTTGTGATCATAAGCATATAAGTTAAGTTGTGTAGTTCTTTTCACACGTTGTGGTTTTCACCTTACCCACCAGTGGGACTTGTTCCTTCTCGGCGTGAACTTAATGTAAAATCATATTGGAAAAACCCTTTCAGTGTCTCATGGACGTGAGACATTAGTTTCATATTCTCTTGATTAAAAAAATCATCAAAATCACATGCACTTTAAAACATTTAGTTAGTTATTCAGGTTGTTATGCCTAGTTCGTGTCCTATGCATGAATTAAACTTAGAACCACATGCATCACGTGTTACCATTTAGTTTTTCTCCAAAATTGTCCATTGGGTAAGATTTAATCTTATGTCTGTAAAATTCCCTTGGTGGAATGTTGTAATGGTAATAATTCCTTGTTTAATTGTTCTGTATATTCATCTTTGTGTTTTGTGCAACATAGGCATACGTATCCCCTGCATTAGCGACCCTATGTCCGAGAAGTTTGTGTTTACTCCCAGATTAATTTAGATTTTACTGTGTTTAAAAAACATCCATTCGTAAATACTTTCCATAATGGATAGGGTAAAAGAGTATTCGCTAACTATATGTTGTATATTTCTTTACCTTTCAAAGTCTTATTATGGTGGATGAAATCGTATTATGAGGGGGAAATAAATCTAAGTTCCCCATTCTCTGTATATGAAAAATGTTGTATACCTGTATTGAAATCATAGATGCTCTCGTGATATTTTAGACTGAATTCCTTTACATTTCAAGTGTCTTACTCAGCGTCTGGAACATCGTAACCTACGTTTTGTGTATATGCAAAGTACTGTGTGCCTTTTATGGATATTTGGGAATTTGTGAAACTTCTCGGTCACTGGACTTGTCTATATTCTTCCCACTGTACAATTTATAAACCGTAATATATTTTTATTTACAATTTATACATTTCTTCATTTGTGGTTCTAAAACGTAGTCCAAACGCTCTGATAAAAATGAGAGCATGGTTTACCTTTGAAAAAAAAAACACATCTGTGATCTGTGTGAGTTAACCTAGCTCTGCGTGATTCTATAGTTCAACTCTGGATTATGTTAGGGCATTACTTACCCTCCGTAAATTTTTCACGACTATACTCTGGTTATTTTCTTCGTGTATTTTCTTTTACACTGTTCAATTTACGATTTAATTACATCTGTATTAAAGAATTATTTCAGTTACAAAAACTAATGATGGGGCCATCTCTTGTTTGTGAGGGTACCCATCAACCGACCCTGGGTCCACTCTCCCCTTTGCATCATGCATAACTCAACTCTCAAATGCCAATAACAGTTTTCTTCTAAAACCATTCAAGCTAAGTATTATCTTAATTTACTTATTATTTCTTTTTATTAATTTAATTATCACGATTTACTAAATCTATCATTTCTCTTTTGCAAGTTTTTAAGTAAAGCTTTGGAAGAAAAATAAGGAACACTCTCTCGCTCATAAAGGTATACAGGTTTTGAACTTGGCGCTTGGTCACAAAATTCCTAGATTTTTCCTATCAGTGGTAAAGTAGTCCTTTTCTAGGGTACTCCACTGTAATGAATATGTACCACTGTAATTTAATTCTTTAATGGAATGTACAGGCTGTAAAAGAAACCACATTTTGAATTAGATTCAATCACATAAAATAGTTGTTGTAGCATGTATTTTGTAGACTATTGAATCTCTATTTGTATATGGATTATCACATACATAAATGTAATTTTATTTCATAAGGGAGGGATGTTATCCACATTTTCTACTTTTTATAGTACCTATACAAACACTGAAATTGTATTTTTCATACATACACACACACACACACACACACACACACATATATATATATATATACACACACACACACACAGTTATCTTCTATAGAAGCATGTACTTACTTGTAAATTTCCAGAACACAACAATAATTCTAACATTCTTTATGCCTGATTAAACATATACATATATAACCTAATTTCATTAGAAATTAGAACTTACATTAGTTTTACTATTTCTAATCAGTGAGTATATTCAACATGTAAAATAATTATCACATAACCATCTCATTCATGTTAGCTAATAATCAACAAAATATTTAACAAGAGAAAAATTAGAGGTACATATCTAAATAAGATGTTGAGACACAAATGGAACAACCAAGTTCCACCCAACCGTAGAACAGGACGACCAAATCACTTGCTTCGTTCACCTCCTAGCATGACCATGAGTTTATAAGGGCAAATTGAATTGATCCTCTTTTTCTACAGTCCTCCTTTCATATCAGAAAATTCTCTTTCCTCCGACTAAACAATGTTCCTAACAACAAGAAATATCCTTTCTTCAACATACTAAGCATCGTCCTGCCTGCTCCATATGTTGTATATCATGACCATCTTGTGCCTAGGTCTTTTTCCCTCCATGGCAATTTTTGCAACTTTACAAATCCCTGATTTTTAGGGGCTTCTAGTGATCAAATTCCTCATTTTCCACTTGTAAAAATTATCCTTGAGGTAACTCAAGTCTGTTCGCCACTCATGGAGTGATGGTCACAACCTGACTGTTCCATTTGTTTTCCAACAATTAATATATAAAATGATTTGTCTTTTACATGTGTCACAATCAAAGAGTTAGTCGGGCAAACCAAATCTTTTCCCAATAGTCATAAATAATTAATTGCAAATAAACAAATTCCAAATTTAGATTTTCCATAAATGGCAAAAATTTTCCAAATACGAATTTGCCAAAAACATAAATTTATTCCTAAGTGCACAAAGACTTTAATAATTAATTATTTTTTGGGGGATATTACAAATCAATCATACATTAAAATCGTTTTAAATGCACAAAAAATCTAAGTACTCAATCAATCATACATTGCATTAAATACATGACGCAATAAAATTTTACCACAACCATACATCAATTTCATACATCAATTTGATAGGTTTTATAACCACCATTGAAGCATTTCATCTATAATCCAACTATAAACAGCATCTATCAAGATGATCGACGTATTTCCAACCTTCATCATTACATCAATAGTCCATTTATAATAGCATTTTATATATGATTGACGTATGTCGCAATTATAAACATTCCATCGACATTATTCCATGGCTCAATGAGATCTAATTACTAATCATTTACACATAATAGCACAAGAGTAATCGCGTGATAGTTTTTGTTACTAATATTTCATTATTTTTAAATTGTCACAACAAGAATGAAGGAATTATACATCTATCTCATAACTGTTTGTAGAAAGAATTTCTTAGTGCAAAAATACAAGTTTTGAAGACACATTGAAAAGAAGGATGGTAAACATTTTAGGAAATTGAACTTTTCTCATTGTTCGTCACCACGATTTGGCCATGTAATCTTTTCCAAAATGGCAATTTGGATTGACAAAATTGTTGTTTTTATTAAAAAAAATGGTTCAACACCCTCGAGTACCCTGCTACAATTGGATGATCTAAAGTTAATACCTAAAATATGCAATTACTTCAATCTAAAATTAATCTCACTGGATGTTATGCGAAGCACTAAAAGTCCATCCTAACTTTGGATTTTTCATACACTGAGAGAATCTTATATCTAGCTTATGAAAATCCTTTTTAAAGTGCAAAACCCTGAAAAAGTTTACACCTCAATAAATTCATTCCTCTTAATAAATTCAATTAATTAGAGTACATTAAGGAAGATTCACAACCATGGGATACACGCATACATGTCTTGTCCCCCAAAAGTGTTGTCTACCAAATGAAAGTGTGTTTTGTTTTTACAAATTATTTGAGCGTGTTTAGAGTATTGAATAAGAGGAGGGATATAGCTTTAAGGTATGTAAATTCGACCTGAAAGAGACATGTAATAGTGTAGAGTCGCTCGTGAAAATGGATATAGATATGAAATGTACCAAAGAAAAAAACAGTGAGAGTGGCGCCCAACCAAAAGGAAGGAACCCTCCCGTCAAGGAAGATTCGACAAAATCTCCTTCCGAAATTTATTTAGGGATCAACTCTAAGGCAACGACCGCGTGCAACTAGCGTTCACCCAAACAGAGCTCGGATCTGGCCACGACTGGCAACGTTTTACCAATGCGAAATGTAATTTGGAACTGAAGAGTTCGCCAGCTAATCGCAACGTTTCCACACCAGGTAAAGGAGAGGGAACCCTCGTGCCAAGGAGGGGAGACGCACAGTGGAATGTTGCGCGCCAGTGAGTCGAGGAAAAATAATTTTGTCTTGCTAGACGCCAAAGGTATCGAGTCCGGACAGAAAGCGAATCATGGGCAGTCATTTAAATAACTTGAAAAGGGACCTTGGTAGGCGCTGGTAGCCATTAAATGATTAGGAAAGGGTCCATGGAAATCGATGGCGGCCATTAAAATAAGATCGCGGGTAAGAAAAGATGGCTGAGGTCCACCATTTTCTTAAACTATCCACGCATGCAGCCCGAAGGCCGAAAGAAATGAAACGAACTGCAAAAGCACACATCTGGAAGTTTGAAGGAAACCACGAAATGAGCTGAGATTAAGGGGATGCTCTCTTCAAGAGAGAGGCGTTTCTTGCGAGACATGCACCTTGGGGAGTGCACCCCCTTGCGACATAATAGTTCCTTCCGGTTTAGTTTGAAAGCATCCCCAACTTCCTCCCGGTTTAGTAATTACGCTACTCATGCTGTGAGGACCATCGCGAAGATGGGGAGTGCATAAAAGTATGTCCGATGGCTGGGAGTACGAAGTGCGCCACCCATTTCCCTTGCTCATAGAACGGTTGAGAAGAACCTGTTCGCGGTAGAAAAATTCAGGACTGGGAGCAGAGGACATAATCAAATAATGATGCGAATCATCCTCCTCCACGGTGCTATTACTGTCATGAGGTGGGGCTCAATGCGCTCAACTACCCACAACTGTATCCCTCACCCTGGATCTGGAGCAAGGCGTGGCTCACACCCTCGGCATAAAGCATAAGGATCAATCTGTGCTCAGTTAGAAGGAAGGGCGGTAAGGAGTCGGATTATAAGTATCTGGTTATAAAATAAAAATTGACGGTGAACTCTCGAACTAGAATTCGGTTCAAGCGAAAACATAAATATGCACTAATCCTAAATGTACACACAATCTACCCTTTTTTTTTAACTGCTTGAACTCTTATTAAATTTCCGGCGCAATTTCTTAGAGTTTCTGTCTGGTATACTTCAACTGTTTTGCAAACAACACCCTGTATGGATTTCCATTGTCATGTGAGTTATCTACTGTGCCTAGCATTAAGGGGATTCCATTTATCCGTGTTTACACCATTTACCTTGTAATGTAAAGATATGGAAAAGTGCGTAGATTCTTTCTAACGTATAAATATATATTCTAGATACACTTTCTCTAACAACGATTTGATAATTATGCAGCCACTCAGTTGATATTTGAACTGTAAATCATAATGTACCGGATAAGACTTGTAATCCAAAGAACAACTACAATACAATTTACATCAAATTTTGAAACTACACATACAAATACAAATCTCATGAGAGTACAGTCTCCGATGAAATTGGGCTTGGATATGTTCTTTAACAATTGGTGATCCTTGCATCCTCACACCGCAAAGACTTCACCGGTACCTCCCAACCTGTAACGAACTGCCTCGTTACGACAACCATTCTAGTGACAGGTGCAATTTTTTTTTTTTTTTTTTTTTTT
>ML777677.1:357597-375684 GCA_009831015.1 Picea engelmannii
AAAGTAGTAAAAACATCATGTCATATAACTTAACGCATCATAATCAGAGAAAAAGTTTTATCATCATATAAATCCAGATCACTTGCGAGCAAGTGTCCTCAAAGAATAAGTTTGGTAAGTGCGCCAGAGCGGGATGTTACACAACCATCGCTAGGGATATTCTTCTTTCTCCTCATCCCGTCGAGCCACAGAAGTCCTCACGATCCCAGTTTGCCTCGCAAGGTAGAGCCACCACTCTCTCTCAAACTGGGTATCCCAAATCTCGCAAGAAAAACCAATCCAAATTTATGCAGCATAACCTTATCCATAACTAGTGTGATCCATCTCAACTCAACCATTTGTTTTATAAAATTTTCCCACACTTGCACAATTAATTCTTTTTTTAATTAAAATAATTTAGAATTATCTCCCCCATACACAGTTTCTCCAATTTGCACAGTTAAATCCACATTTTATTTTAATAAAAATTAATTTCCCTCACCCATCCTAAAAGCGCTCCTGAAATCACTCCTAGTTGTCTCTTTATTCCCTTTATTTCCAATTAATGACTGATGTCTTTCTAAAATTGAGTTGAGTTAGAATACGAATCTTCTCCTAGTTAGACTAGTGTTAACTAGACTCTAGAGTCCTTTCTATGCATACCCATTCCTTTATCTTTATTCCATTTCCACCTTAAATTCCAATTTGGTAATTAATTTATGCGTATTAATCAATCTTTAGATTTATTTTGTTTACCTTGAATTCTTAAATTGATTTACTTCATCCATTCACATTTAATTTATACATTTAGTTTCTAGTCTTCTTACTAACTTATACTTAGGCTTAATTAATTTTTTAATCGCAAAGGCTTACCTCTCATAAGGATTATGATTAATAAATTCATTCTTTAATTAATTAATTAATCAATTCGGTAGTGCTCAAGATTTTGCAAGGTTTAACATTCGCTCAAAGTTTTCTACGCCACCTAGATTCATTGACTCCATTTTAAATTCCACGATGTGCCCTTCAAGACACACTCCATGCTTGAAGGGTGACACTCGTCCTTGATTCAAATTTTTAATTATGCAGCATGTCATTCAAGACGAACTCTGTGCTCCAGGGGTGCCACTCGCCTTTGACAGGTTTTAGTAGTTTTCCAACCCCTGGAGTCAATAGTCTATTCGGGCGACCTTGTGAGAGACTAAGGCATTCTAAGGAATAAGAACCCTGCCTTATTGTGCACCCCTTATAAATATTTGTGAGTGAATATCTTAGTCTTCCTTCACAGAATCGTGGATCTCTCAAACTAGGTAATCATTAACCTACAATTCAATCCATGGCGGGAGTGATAATGGTTGTGACAAGGATGATGCCACACCTCTCCCTCAATATTTGTTCTATGTGCATGGCCCCTTTACTCCTTACGTGAGTCATATTAGCAAGAAATCGTCAGCTTGCATTCATCAATGAAACAATGCCAATGATCGATAAATAACATCATATATATTATCGCTCATATGTCACATATGTATAAATGAAATACTCAAACCAATACAATCCACTCCTTGTCTCAAACCAGAGTCCAAGGAGGTCCCTTGATGCCATCAACATCCTCAATCTTTCAAGTTTCCTGCATAGTGAGGGGAAACTCATCAATAGCATCTGTCAATATATCGATATTAAACAACATAAATCATAATCATGAGCATCATCATAAAGATCCATAAGAGAAATATACAATCATGTACTATAACCAAATCACTTGCACGCAAGTGTCTTCAAAGAATAAGTTGATAACATGTGCTTGCGAGAGTGGGATGCTAAAACATCGCACTTTCATAAGTTTTCTCTTTGCTCATAGAAAATAAATTTAACGCATCTGACATATCACATGAGATGATAGTTTAGAAGGTGAATAATTTATTTTTATACACTACAAGGAAATGACCTTTTAGTGGAGGCTATAACAAAGGTTTCCAGTGTTACAAAATTGACAATTTTTTTCAAAAAAACCACCGCTACAACAAATGTTCTCAATAGAGGATGTTTTTGTGGATACTATAACGGAACTTGATTATAACTAAAAAAATATGGGCAGTCGGATGTGTTAGCATATGCTTACAAATTGATGTGTTTATAAAAGGAACAAGCATCAATGCATACATACACCTACAACACCAGTGTTGTAAAATTAAAGTTAAGCATTGGGGCATTAAAATATGCAAGCATCGGGGAAGTAAAATATTTAAGCACCAGAGCATTTTTCTTATAAGCATTGGGGCTTTAATAGTAAAACACATCGCGAGAATTAAAAATAATTAATAAATGAGGATTTATGCTTAGAACACACCGGTGTGTTATTTATAATAAGGCACCGATATTGTATAAAATAATATGCACTCGTGCATTACCTAGAGAAACCCCCTCGTTGCATTAAAAATCGAAAGCACCGATGATTTTTAGTAACAAACAAGCCCCGATGCTTATCAATAACACAATAGAACTGATGCATAATAATAACAGAAACATTTTAGTGCTTATTAATAATCCTAAAGCACCGATGCTCATTAATAACACAAAAGCATCGGTGCTTCATATAAGCTTAATGCACCAAATAATTTTTTTTTAATATAATTTTGTGGTATTAAATAAATATTGAAACCAGTTGTAACATCCCGCTCTGGCGCACTGAGAAAACTTATTCTTTGATGACACTTGCTCGCAAGTGATCTGGCTTATCTGATGTTAAAACACTTATCCTTGATTATGATGCATTATGATAGATGGCATGATGTTTTACTGCTTTGACGTAGACATGTGTTATTGACTCAATTTTATTGAGTATGTAGGGTTTTGGACCTTCAGGATGCAGAGGCATCCGTGGAACCCCTTGGACTCCAGATTGAGACAGGGAGTGTGCTATTTGGGTTGATTTATTTACTGTGATATTTCATTGATTTGATGATATGATGTTGACATGTTATGACACGATTGTTGATGATGCAGGTTGACGATAGCTTGCTGACCAGACTCACATATGGAGTAAAGGGGCCACACACGATTTCTAGAGAGGTTGAGGGAGAGTTGTGGATAACAGCCCTGCCACAGCCTACTAGCACTCCCGCCATGGCTCGAACTGTAGGTTAACGATTACCTAGTTCGAGAGGATCCATGATGTCGTGAGGGCAGACTACGACAGTCACTCACGATGATTCTAAGGGGCGCGCAATAAGGTGGGGGCCTTATTCCTTAGAGCCCTTAGTCTCCCACAAGTTCACGTGGTGGAGTGTTGACTCCAGGGGTTATAGATGTCTACCAATCAGTCAAGTTGGCGAGTGGCACCCTTGGAGCACATGGTGCATCCTGAAGGGCATGTTGCACAAAAGAACCACAAGAAGCGAGTGGCACCCTTGGAGCACGTGGTGCATCTTGAAGGGCACATCGCGCAAAAGAACCACAAGAAGTGAGTGGCACCCTTGGAGCATGTGGTGCATCCTGAAGGGAACGTCGCGCAAAAGAAACGAATGAGGTGAGTGGCACCCTTGGAGCATGTAGTGCGTCGTGAAGGGCACGTCGCACTGGTGATGATGAAGAAACAAACCTAGATGGCCCTAAGACATTAATGCTTTAAGAAATCCTTAAAACAACTTCCCTAACCAAGTGTCGCCCAGTTCAGAAACTAAGTCATAAGTCTAAAATTTCTCTAGGGTAAAAATTTAGTCTAACCTTAAGAACAGACCCTAAGAATAAAAATAAAAATTTAAACAAAAACCCACTTCAATAATAGTTTAGTCTTCATAAAATTATTGGGGTAAATTAAGAGAGTAAGAATTTAATTAAACTAAGGGATTTAAAAATTTGCAAAAAAGAAATTATTTCTTAACTTATGAAAGTACAAAAGATATTAAATAAATAATAAAAAGAAAAGATTTAATAATGCAACTGCCATTTTGGGCTTTAATAAAAAGGGGAAAGAAGGGAAAAATAAGAATTAGGAAACTAAGTAATGGATGAAACTTAATAAAGGAAAGATGAGAACTTATGGTAAAAACCACGGTCAACATAGTGAGGAATCTGCAATTAAGAACCTGCTAATCTGAGCTAATTTAGTAACATATTTTTTTAGGAAAGTATTTAAAACATGTAAGGGGATCTAGGAACACCTAGGAGTATATTTAGGAGAGACTCTAGGTGGGTGAGGGATTTGAGACAATTAATAAATTTAAAGAAAATATTTATTGGAGAAAAGAGGGGGATGGATGACACTTGTGCGATGGAGAATATTTAGAATATTTTATTGAAACGTAATTTAAAATGTGAATTAGGAAAGTTGGTGGGTCTCAAAAACTCTATAAAATAAAAGGGAGATGAGGAAGAAAGGGATCGGCTGTTAGCATAACATTACGCTGCTGGATTTGTGACTTGACTAATTACCTGTGGAGAGTTGGGATTTTCCAGCTCGGATAGGAGTGGCAGCCCAGCGTTGCGAGGCGAGTTGGGAAGCTAGATCTACCATATGGATAGTGTGTGGCCCCTTTGCGTCTCGGGGGGCTGAGGGGGAAGCAGAGTACCCCTAGAGATTGGCTGGGAGGTACCGGTGTAGTCTCTACGGTTAGCGAGCGGGAGTGGCGCGGAGCAGGAGCAGCACAGAGAGCGGGGTCATCATTCGAGGCGGGAGACAAGGCAAAGGTATGATTTGTATTTTAGTAGGATGCATATTTATTTACTTCGCCGGTTATAATAGCATTGTTGTAAAGGTTAAATCAGCTATTAAAATTTGGTAATGGGAGGAACAAGAATTAGTTATACTTCATCTAATTGCATCTATGTCATTAAATGCATATTTCTCTTATTATCCTTGATAGTTGATGTCTTACGCCTTCATGGGTACATTAGCCCCGAACCCTGATCACTGGCGCGGCTTTTCCCTTCACTGTGCGTATATCCATGACCAAATTTTATCTGCACAGGGGATATTAAAACCTTGGTTGTCATTCCAGTGACCACATGGCTCAGCGCTCATCATGCTCTTCGTATTATTTATTTTGCTTGAGCTTCTTGTCTTGTAAGAAGGGATAAATTAACCCTGTAGTGAATATTTCTGGAAAAATTTTACACTTAAGTTGATACTTCTCATAGCAATTTAATTATGATTATCTCCTTCCTAGCAACTAAATGTGAATATTGTTACCCAGTCTGCGTTCTTCTTCTTCAAACCGGTATTTCCTTTAGGCGAATCTAGTGTGCCCAAAACAACTGATGGCAGTCGTGCCCCTCCCGTGCTCTACATATCCTATATCCTTCGCTGGCTGGACTACCTAGCGAGTCACCCATTGGTTACTTCTCTCCTAGACCCATTTTTGCTTCTCCGGCTGTGTTTTTTTTCTTACTGTCAGCGTTTTATTTAAAAAAAAAAACTGGGAATTTGGGTTCTAATTTAAATGGAAAGTCTGAACTGCATTCCCAGTGGCGAAGTGGTGTTTTATTTTTATAACGACAATTTGCTTCTCTGAGTTGTAGAATGATCAATTCTGGATTGAGATCTCCGTAGTGTAACCTTGCAGTAAAAGTGAACCATGCATCCCTCTTTTGCCTGTGTATATCATTTTACCCGGTTATTTCGCCTTCCTGTGGACTGCGTGTTGTCACCTCCTTGGAGTCGCGATCATCTTTTGCGCTTGGATTGTGAATCGCTTGCAGCGCACACCCCAGTTTCATTTGGAACTAGATACAAACTTCCACTGCTGATTTCATGGCCGACTGATACAGTGCCCGCACCATTTAATTCCAGCAACAAACATTTAGCCATCAATTGAACTGGGCATTGAATGCCAACCACTCGGACAACCTTTAACTTAATTTCCCCTCCCAGTGTGCATGCACAGCAGGATGTCATCCCGTGGCTGACAGCCCTCGGGCCTTTACTCATCAGTTTTATGCCTTAATTTTTACCGTAATCATCACAGAGTTTGGTTCCACGTTTTTCTTTTCCTTTAAATTTTTGTATTTCTGTTTATAAAAATATATATGTATTATTATATACGCATGAGCCTTGGGTCCTAAGTGTTCCCGTCGCTGATCCTTACCATACTGTCCAGATAACTTAAGTGCAACCACTCCTTGCTAGGCGACCGCCACCTTGTGCCTTTATGAACGACATTGACCATTGCATGATCCCGGTACACCAGGACGCCCTCTGTCACTCCCCCCTTGAGTGGCGAGCGTTTATTCCTGATATCCCAGTTAATATGGCAGTCAAAATCTTAATTAGTGGGTCGAAGAAGGTTCCCAATTACTGCCAGCAGATGGACGTGCTTTTAGAATAAAGAATTAGCAACATTTTATTTCAATCAATTTTTATATTCCATCAATTGAACAATTATTGTAGAAGACACGATTTGTTATGGTTGCCTTATTGTAGTGATGCTGTAATGGTATTATAATAACATTATAAAGGGTATAAGGTATAACGATATCGCTGCCGTAAAAGCGGGTCAAAATATAAGGGATTGTTAATTTGCAACTTAAGTAAACCATAGCCTTAGCGTTGGATCACAGGATTGGAATTTATGTTATTTTAATGCATGGTCTGGTATTGTCATAGAAGAATATTGTTATTTACTGCAAAGTTCATCTCTCTCTCATAAATGAGACCATAACATGTAGGGCCCTTGCATTTAATTGCATTAATGTTTAATAGGAAAAATGATATGGCTATTTTACTGGTCGTAATCATTGTAGTTCCAATTGTTAGCAATAACACTGCAATGTAAACTCCTTATTTTAATCGAATATTTTGAAACGTAAAGGTAATGATATGATTAGGTTAATGGAAATGTTACCATAGTGTCATTTTTATTATAGCAAGTAAAATGTAAACTCCTTATTTTTGAATATTTGTAATGTAAAGGTAATGATACGATTAGGTTATGGAATGTATCATAGTGTCATTTTTATTATAGCAAGTAAAATGTAAACTCCTTATTTTTGAATACTTGTAATGTAAAGGTAATGATACGATTAGGTTATGGAATGTTACCATAGTGTCATTTCTATTATAGCAAGTAAAAGGTAAACTCCTTATTTATAATTAAATATTTTTGTAATGTAAAAGTGATGATATGGCAAGGTTATGGTAATATAAATGAATGTTGAATTATTTTATGGTAAAGCTAGTGTAATTTTATTATATTGATAACTCACAAGATGAAATATGATTAGTATTTATTTGCAAGGTTAGTAAAAAGAAATATTGTTGATAACATTGTGGGAATGTGGTTGAATGTTGTCGAATTGTTAACATATGAAAATGCAATGTCCTTAAACTAAGTACAATCAGTCATTGGTAATAGGGAATGACAATTATTTGATTTTACATTATTTTTAGGGGTAGATTTGGCAACTTGTGAACTAATGGAAATTACAAGGAGTATTGGATCGGAATTTGATGCTATTTGAGTCGTGGATAATGCCTTGTCCTAATGATGGTTTGTAGTTGTCGGAGTCCATTTAGGTTTCATTTTCCGTAGTGGTCATGGAAATTTATTAATTATTGTTTTACGTGGTTGTAATCATTTTATTGCTTGGTCTGTGGGTGTCGGGCGGGATGTAGACACCTCCATGTTCCTCAGAACAATCGCCAACCTTGAGACCTTAAATGGTTAACATCGATGGGAACCTAGGCTTGAGCATTGATTATGTGTCTTGGAGGTCCTAACCATTGCAGGGTAGGATGGGCGGGTAGTCAGTCTTACTTATTGTCGCTTGATCGTCGTTAAACGCATGCTGTTACTGTGGTACGTCGTATGTCGTCTTGCTGTGTTCATCTTGCTTGCATCTTGTTCTTCGTCGGGTTACTAGTTTCTACCTGAGCAGTCGTCCAGGAGCCTATCTGACCTTCTCTCTCTCTCCGAAGCAGAGGACTAAGTTTAAACGCCCTGCTTTCCTGTGCAGAAATAGTAAAATCTACTATTATGGATTCTTCCTTATGTCTATGGTCGTTAATGCTTGTAGTTACTTGTTGAGCACCTTATGTCTTCTTGTTGTGATCATTGTGGTTGCATATTGTTAGTCGTCGGGTGGCGACGTAGAGTCTAGTGCATCTGTTTCCTTTCTATAGGCGCACACACACTTCTCTAAAAAAAAATAAAAAAAATTGCACATGTTATCAGAGTTGTTGTCGAAGTGTGGAGTATGTTACACCAATGCTAATTTATTACATAAAAGAACTTGTGAATTTTAAAATTGAGCACGTCGATGATATTAATAACTAAAATAAACCAAGAAACATCGACATGTGATAGTGCAATTATTGTTATTTTTTAATTTCATTATTTATCAAAACATTTACATATATCTTATATTTTGATTAGTGAATTTGATATGATGCTTGGATTAATTTGTTATATGATCATATTTTTTCATCTCTTCATTGTAATATTTAGTCATCTATATATTTAATGAATGATGTAACATTTCACAACGACATTGGACAACACAATAGAATACATTAAAACATAATTTATTATATGAATAAGAGAGTCTTTGTCATACAAAATGGGACACTTATCAGTTATCTCTTGTCTTTCAATTGGGACACTATGTCCATTAGATTAAACAAATTTTTTTTAATTTTTTCGATAATTATTTCAAAAAATTACAATTGCATCTTGCATTGATATCCAAATATATTGGTCATCATTCTTCACTGGAACTATTGTTAGTGCTCAAGCTACTTCCATGCCTTGGGTTATTTTTATGAATGTTTGGTTAATTTCCTAGATTGTTTTGTTCTTATTCAAGTTCCATATACAAACATAGAATAAACTGTAATGAGTCTATCTACATTGGTGACAATAATGAAAATTGAAATAAATAATATATATGAATATAAATTGAAAATCTCACAGGGGTGTAGACCGATTGGCAAGTGCCATGTAAATGGAAGGAAATATGTTAAGGATGTCTCAAGTTCAATTCTCACCCCCATTTACTTGTGCTCCATGCTTACAGACTGTGTGGTGCACCTGGATGTTATAGTGGTGGCGGACGGGTATCGACCCCTTGTCACGCGAGTATGAGAATCGCGAGTTGTCGATTATGCCAGTATATAAAAAAATGTAAATTGAGAAGCGATGTACCTACAAAGAAATAATTGACTCATGAATCATACACAAATGTTCAAAATCAAATATCATGCCAATAATTCCACAATTAATTTTTGATATGCCAATATATACTCATAACCCTTAATTAACCCAATGTCAATCAATTTTTCTGATGGCTCTTCTTTGTATGTTAACACCTGTTTGAAGACATTCAAGGATGGATTTTTTAAAACAACTTAAAATATACAAAAAAAAAACTTAATTTGTTATAAGGAAATAACAATTATGCACAAACTTCGTTATCAACCATTTTCTTCCTTGTTGTCTAGTTTTATGTGCAAAATGAGTTTCATTTTATTTTATTTTTTGTAAGAGAATATTTGAAAATTAATATTTAATGTTAAATTAATTATTTGTACCTAATAGAAAAATTCAATGATTACAGACATTTGAAGCACGTTGTTGTTGAGATAATGCCTCCTATGATCCAATTATGTCCATTTCTTTGACCATATCCTTGTACACTTTTTTGGACATTCCTACTATCATATTTAAGATATTAGCTCATTGGTCATTAGGGATTTTCATAATTTTCCTGAAAAAATAACAAGACAATAAAGTAATTTTATTGATACATAAAACTAAAAATCACAAAATTTATATATTAATAAATGAATACTTTGTAATATATATATAATATATATTCTAAAAAAATTGTTTTTAAGAATATTACTTTTTGAATTATTCTTTTTGGTTGTTGTATGTTTTTTCTATTACAAGTTTGACAGGTCCCATTGACCGTTGCTCTAGAAATGCTTCTTGTAGTTTAAATATAACTTGGTTCTTGGAAACATTGGATTGATTTCTATATTGTAAGTGGAAAATATGTCTATACATTCCTTCCACTGTATCCCTCATAGTTATGTAAAATTCCCCCCCACTTTGATTAATCTCCAACACCACTCTAGATGAGCTAAGGACCAATTCATCATCATTTACATCTTTTGTATTAATTATTTTTGTTTTTTTATTACGACATTTTGTTCCCTCGTTGTTGGTGTCTGTAGAACATTAAACATATGTGAATTAACATAATCTTTGAAACATGAAATATAATATTACTAAGTATATTATTAATGAAAATTAAAAAAAAAAATCATATTGAATATTATTTTTTCATTCCCCTAATTCGTCCCTCTGCAATTTTTCCATCAAGCTTTTATTCTCTTATGCACTTAGATCATAAATAATTTTTTTGAACTTCATAATTTTGTGGTCGTGCATGACACACACTAACCAATACTAATTAGTTAAACGTTCATATAGTTCAACCATATTATTTTTGTATAGAATTTAGAGAAAACCTACCTTTTTTGTTTTTCTGGATGTCTCAACATTGTGTCGACCGTAACTTTTCTTATTTGAACTCTTCCCACTCATATTTTTATCAATATAAAACATGAACCATTCAATACAACAATTGTTAAATAGATTTTATAAATAATTCACATAATTTTCACGGAAAAAAAATCATTTTAACCAGTTCGCTTTTTAGATACAAAGCATCGGTTTGTTTATTACATAAAATGCATCGGTGTGTTCCATACAACAAAACACACTGAACAGTTTATTTTTTATTTTTTAAATTGTGAAATGCAACAGTGAAATATATATAGAAGGCATCACAATGACTACAGTAAAAAACAAAAACATTGCAAAAAAAATTAAACATTCATAAGAAAAAACAATACAAAAATGACACAATGATGAGAAAAAAAATTAAAAAATAAAAAAAAAATATGTGACAACATTTTATGTGTTGTTTAGATGAGAAAACATCGACGATATTTTTTTATGCACCATATTTTTTAAATTAAAAAAAATTATAGATTTATCGATGCTCCTTAGACATAAATGCACCACTGCATTTTTATCGAAATGTTGCATCGAAAAATAGAAAAAAGTTAAAAAAAAAACCATCAAATCGGAAATCATTTAAAAAAATTAAAAAAGAAAGTCAGAGGGTCGACTATGTTTGGGCTCTAATGAAATAAGTGGCCTCTTTGCATAAAATGCCAAACACTTATATATAGAAAAACAAACCCATTAGATCTAAAATACCTAAAATGAAAAGCCCTAATTCTGAAGTGATAGAGGGAGTTAAACCATAGGGTGAAATTTTGCATTCACGTAAGAAAAAAAAAACAAGGGTTTAAGGTAAGTATGGATTTTTATGATTTTTTTTATGAATTTTAATTAAAATCCAAATAGAAATGCAATTTGTAAAAAAACAAATTCTCAAAATCAACTATAAAATTTAAAATTTTTACTATGTAGTGTTTTGAGTGAATCACCATACCTTTCAAAACTTGATTTTTTTAATATTTCTATTGTTCCAAAGTATTCATCTACTCCACAGTGCTCCCCGGTATGTCTTTCTTCTAAATATGTCTCCTGTAGATTTTGGAAAAATAATGAAAATATTGAATACCTTCTTAATATTAAAAAAACTTTTGAAAAAGGTTTCAAGTGAATCACCATACCCTTCAAAGTATCATATTCTAAATAATATTGTGGTTCCGAAGTATTTTTCTCCTCCACAATGTTCCTCAATATTTCTGTCTTGCATGTCTCTCTCCTACAAAATTTTTCAAAATAATGAAATAGTGAAAATATTTTTAGTATTTAAATGAGCTTATGAATTTCGATTCCCACTCTTTTTTTAATTGTTTAATTTTTATTTTCTTTTTTAACTTTTTTGGCATGACGGTGTGTTTAGGTAAGATGCATCGGTGCATCCATATTACATTACACACTGGTGCATCTGTATTAATTGAACACTGATAACATATAATTTTTTTTTTTAATTGACACGCCAATAACATGACTTACAATACTTCAGTATACATTTTACATTTTATTTCAGCTTATTATTAAAAAATGGTTTGAAAACTATATTCAAACTCAAATTGTGGTATGGTCCTTGAAAATTGTTTTAGATATGTACATGAAAAGTTATTTCTATTTTTTATGAAATGCAGCGAAAAAACCTTATTATATGATCAAATGACCAATTCTTTAAATTCCATTTCATTTCATATTGCTCAAATTCCATCATGGATTTCTCCCATTCCATCTCCAATTAGTTTAACTTATTTTATTTAAATGTTTCAATTATCTCATTGAATTTTTTTTATCCATGTCAATATGAATAAAAATGTATCCAAATTTATAGGATCCTGATTCAGAATTGAGTTCAGATGCATAAAATATTCTAGTACCGGTTCAAAACGTCAAAAGGCCTTATCAGGAGAAACATAATGCAAGAAATTGGTAGATGGAAATGGACAACCACTTTACCCTGCTAATTGTGACATTCCATCTTCCATCCACACTCCAGGGTCAGCGATGGTAATAATTGTTTGGTATAATGTAATTTCAACAAACAAATTATTTCATTTTTCTTACTAATATCATAGATGTACTAATGTTCAATTTTTTTGAAATTAGGATTTTTCTGATGATGAGAAACCTACATATCATATTTTGTTGCACCCCACAACAATGTCCACACGAGAGAAGGTTGCAATGAGAGCACAACTCGTAGAGGAAGTTTACCAAGAATGGTTGAATCAACCACCTATTCAATTCCCACTACGTCCACATTCACCAATTAAGAATGACTACAACAATAATAGTCCTTCATAAGTTGGCAACGAAGACAATAAAAAAGAGGTTGGTATATGGATGATTACTTATGGGATACGACTCCCATGGAAACAATGTTGTTAGACACATTCTAGAACGATGAGCTAGGGGATGATGCTCATATTAGTGATACCATTTTCAAAAGCACCTGTCTCTTTGGACCTAGTGCCTGGTCGAAGTATAACCATCTTGGGACAACAATGTTATTGTACAACATGAAAGAAAAATTTGGCATGTCAAACACACGTTTCTCGACAATATTGAGGTAATTGACCAACAACTTCCTTATATTAATTTTTAGAAATCTTGTCACACAATCAACATTAGAAATGCTTTCATTTATAAATGTGAAATGACCTTGTACATTTCTATTTCTCACTAACTGTAGGATATTGAAAGATAAGGTTCTTCCTAGTGATAATGTATTTCCCGATAGTTTCGAAGAGGAAAAGAAATTGTTGAAAATGTTGGGTGTTGAGTATATAACATATCATCCATTTTTGAAGGATTGTATTCTATATAGATAAGAATATGCAGACAAAGAGATATGTCTGAAATGTGGGTATGATAGGTACCATAAATCAAATAAAAATTGTAAATTGCATGGTCCTCCTCATAAGATATTGAGGCACATGCCTATAATCCCAAGGATTCAAAGTCTATTTCATTGCAAAGAATTAGGTATGGTTCAGGGATGGCATGTGTTCCATAGAAGTGAGTCAGGAGTTACATGAATACGAACAAATTCAATAGTCATGAAGCATATAGAGGATACATGGCTAGAAAAATTCAAGGATGAAGTATGAAGTCTATGACTCAACATAGAAATGGATGGTGTGAACCCATATTTTGTCCAAAACACCAACTATTCTGTTTGGCCTATAGTAGTGATCAATAACAATATCCCCCCATAGTTTTCTGTGAAGAATGAACATCTTATGTTGGATCTTATAGTCCTTCATAGAAGACAAGTGAAGAATATGGATGTCTACCTAAAAACATTGGTAGATGAATTGAAGGAATTATGAGAATGGATACATATATACGATGTATCAATACCCATCACAACAGAGAGGAGTTTTACGTTGTATGGAATATGTGCTTACACCACACCTGATTATCCAGGCTTAGGATTTTTTTATGGTAATTAACATGTTTATTTACTTGTTTCTATACGTAACAATATTTATTTGCATATTTAATTAGTTGTGATTGAGATTCTATTCTTAAACGCTAATGTTCTATGTATATAATAATTTGGTAGGTCTTGTAACTAAAGGTTATCATGGATGTAAATGTTGCAGACCTTCTCTGAAGGCTAGGTGGTCCAACCACCTATGAAATCTAGTATACGAATTTTTGAGGGTATTCCTCCGAGAAGAAGACCCTTATAGAAGATAAACATCTTCTTTCAATCGTAAACTTGAGAGAACCCAAAGGCATGCAATAATGACACAAACAAAATGGCTTAGAGAATATGAGAGAGAGAAGGGGAAGGAGATTGCATAAATGTTTGATTCAAATGGGGAGCCTATGTTCGATGATTCAAAATTTTTCGACACCTATGTTGAGAAATTTCCCATTGGGATGAAAAGGAAATATATCATTTATGAGATCCCATATTGGGAGCATCTTAAGATTGCACACTTTCTAGATCCCATGCATATATTTAAAAATGTTTCATCTTCTTTAAGGAGGCACACATCATCGAAACAAAGTGACACATTGGCTGGGAGGAGAGATATTATTTCTTCAAAAACTAAAAAGAAACATTGGCCAATATAAGAAAGTATAGGAGAGGTTGGTCCCTCTTTGTCTTTAAAATAAGGTGATGTCCCATGGATTTTGAATAAAGGAGATCTTTCTTTGGAAAATGAAGTTATATTGGGTGTGAATGTGCCTTCTTTATATGGGTATTCCCTATGACATTGCTTTAGTTTGTGTCAAGACCATTTGTTTGGGTTGAAATTACATGACCATTTGAACGTTCGAAAGGTATGACATATGTAAAAAATATGATTTTATTATTTGTAATTTTTATTTTTATGTCATGGGATAAAACAAAATTATTTTTTATGTGTTTATTTTGTACTGTCATTATCCTCTGCTCATGTGTGTGTGTTTGTGAATCATGAATTCCCCCATGACCTAAGGTGTGTCATATCTAAATTATCTACATGTGTACGTTGGATCACATAAAAAACGATTCATATGGCTAGAATTCCATGGTGGTGTCAAGAGATAACTGAGATTGTTTGTATGTTTGATAAGGAACTACCATCGAGTTTCATGGAATTATAGGTTCATGTTCTAATTCATCTAATAGATAGAATTGAATTAGTTGGGGTGGTCTCCTATCGTTGGATGTTTTTTTTAGAGCAGTACATGAAAAAATTGAAAGGATTTCTTTGTCAAAGGGAAAAACCCAAGGGGACTATTGAAGAGGGGTACATATCATATGAGTCTTTTTATTATGCCAATGAGTACATCAAGTATATCAACAACACACCAAGTGAAGTGATTTTGGACGATGAAAGGGATGAAGACAAAAGATAAGGGGATCTTATCCAAATGAATGGAAAAATGCATTTGATAAAGAGTAAGTGACTTATCGTTTGTCAAATTTTTGCACAGTAACTATTCACATTGAACTTCATAATGTCTATTTCATGATCTCATATGTACTATATGTTGGTTTGGTTTCATGAATACATCAACGAATTCAGAAATTGATGTCATCAATAAATTCATTCTTTACAATTCAGAAGCAACACAGTTGTGGTTCCCATTGTACGAACATAAGAGGAGGAAATGGGAAAGTGATAGGAAAGAATTCAGACAGTTGAATGGTAGAAGCAAGCCTTATCATGACCATTTAAAAGAAAATATGTCAATGATATGCCCCAATATTTGGGTTTTTGATGAAGTCAGAGAGAAATATTGTGCATCTAGTTGTTATACGCGTGAAGAAGATGATGTACTAAACATAGGGATTGGTTGCACTAACTTGGTAATAATCTCTTTGTGTACATAATTTTTAACTTCGCAATGCACATTTGAATTTTAAGTACATATATATTATTTTATATTTTAAGGGTTGGGTTATTAGACACATATTGAAAACGTGATTTGTTCTCTCTTTTATAAGTGCATTTGTTCCCATCTTTGTGGGCATATGGACATCATTTTCTCATAGAGGATTGTGATGATGGACACATGACACAAGGATATGGAGTGGAAGTCAAGTTCTCCCAATATAATAGTGATATCCACCGCTATCAAAACACCATACAGGGGAAGTTAGGTTATGTGGGAAAGATACAAAAGATCATTCGAGTGGACTTATCTTCTTTCCAATTTGTTATTTTTAGGTGCAAGTGGTGGAACACCTTTTATTGAAATAATGTAAAGGAATATCATGATAGTGGGATGATATGTATAGACTCTAAAAAGTCGTGGGATGAAGCTAAGGAGCCTTATGTTTTCCCAAAGCACAACAACCAAGTGTTTTTTTACCCAGATGCATTGGATAGGGTTTGGTGGTTTGTATTAAGACAGGACCCTAGATCAAAACATATTTTTGAGAACAACAATGTTATCATGCCAAGTGAGGAAGATAATGAGGGCGATGAGAACAAAGAGTAATATATTATCCATGTTTTATTCTTTAATTACTTATTTTTATGTTTTCAAATCTATAGTGGATTTAATAATTTGATTATTAAATTTATAATATTTTTAGTATTTAATATTTCATATGAAATATTATTATTTTTTTGATTGGATGATATAATTAAATGTTATGTGTAAATGATATAAATATTTTTCCATTGTAAATCTAGATGATATTTGTACTTTTAATATTTTAACTTTTACTTTTACTTTAAAAAAATATATATTATTGTATTATAAATATCAAATAGTTTATAACATAATTTTAAAATGCATTTTTGTTACCCATCATTTCATATCATTACCATATCATATTATATTGTATTATTTTTTAATTTTGAGTTCATACATACTAATTAGGGGAATATTCAGATCTAAAATGAGCCTCCTAAGTGAGTTTTTAAAAAAAAACATCATTGTCTTTAAATAACTAATGCACGTGTCTCTCTCTAAACCCATATAATAATATATACTTAAGATATTACATAAAAATCAAATACATAATATATATGTAATATAATAAATATAATATATTATGTTATATATTAATTTTATATTATAAATATATTAATATAATATATAATAAATAGATATAATATAATATAACTAACATAATAAATATAATATGTTATATTATTTATTCATTATAACATAACATAACAAAATATATTACATTAATTTTATATTACATATAATATATAATAATTAAAAATATATAATTAAAAATTGAATTAAACTTGTAGATAATAGCAAATTTTCATCATTTATTCCCTATCTTTATTCCCTCTTTTTATTTGTGGGTAAGAAATTTTATTGCTGCTAATAGCTAATTGGATATAAATTTTACGGTTTCTAATAGCTAATTAAATTCTTAATATTGATTACAACAACAATAAACAACATGTAACATAAGATATTTTTATGTTTTTATACATTTGATTAACTTTGGAATTCATGTATCCTTATAGTATAGTAAAAAAATGTTGAATTGGAGATTTTGAGATTTGTATTAATTATGGGAATATAAAAAAAATTGGTCAAATTACAATTAAGAGGAAGTTAAAATATAAAACAGATTTTATAAATGGTAATTGATATTATCATGAATATTTTTAATTATTCATTATGAACTTATGAACAAAAGAAATATTCTTGAAATGAGGACCAATTCTCACATCTTACTTTCAAGTAGACTAGTCTGTAAAATTGTGATACAAGGTAAGGTTGAATATTAATATAATTTACTTTAACTTTATCAAACTTAAATTAATAACATAACATATATCTTTACCCGTTTTTATAACTTATTTTATTTTCAAGACCTCTTAACTACAAAAACATGAAAAACTTGGTATTTTCATTTTCATCATGTTCAAATATAAAAATGACAACATAATAACTTAATTAGAATTGGTGTAATATAACCTATTTAAATCTATCATTTGTACTATATAAGTAGCTTTGTTACTAATTTCATTTTTTTTAGACATGAGTACTTTATTTTAGATATATTTACAGATAAAGTACTTAATTAAGAGTACTTTACTTTATGGAGAAAATTATATAACATGTCCTAACATCAACATCAACATAAACATATAGATTAAGTACATCAACATGA
>ML777677.1:386809-399031 GCA_009831015.1 Picea engelmannii
TATGTTTGCAATAAGAATGAATTAATCCTTCAAGTATAGATCCAAACATAATATGAATCATTATTGATTTTTTTCTTAAGGAAAATTTTGTGAAAATTATTTTTAATATTTCTCCATGATTAGTGGATGGTAAAGGGGATAAATCATCAACCCTAATTATGAAGAGTAACTTTACAAATAAGGAGATTCAAACATGTAATCATTCTAACTTTGAATGAAAAATCTCACATCTATCTGTCTTAATAAATCCATCATTAATTTATTTATACATGTGTATAATTTTTAACATATATTCTATTATTAAATTTAAATAAAAACATATATATATATATATATATATATATATATATATATATATATATATATATATAATTTTTTATATTAAATTATAAAAATGATTTCATAATAATAATAAACATCATTTTTATGATAAACGATAGAAATGATTTTTTAATAATAATAATAATAACAATAATTTATTTAACATCAAAATATAAAAATATTTTTTTAATAATAATAATAATAATAATTTATGAAACATCAAATTGATATATTAGATCCCATTGTTACAGAATTTATACATAAACAAATGCTTACTCTAAATATTTTACTGGTTAAAAAATGTAGAGATCTAAACTAACACAACGCAAGCCATCAATTTTATGCATTGGAATATTTCAGTGGTTAGAAAATTTAGAGATCTAAAGTACCACAACGCAAGCCATCAATTTTATGCAACAACGTGAAACTTTAGGATATGAATTAAGAGTTTGAAGGATACATGACTTTAGGTTTTATAACACTCTCGGGCCTAAGGTTACTTTAGGTATTCTACAAGATTTAATTGTGTTATTATAACTATCGCCTCGGCATGGTATAACCAACTATTAGTTGAGCATTGACTAAAAAATATGCGAGGTTTTTACATAGTTTTACATTACGATTTAATTTATATATTTTTTGTAATTATTGGAAAACTTTTTTTTACAATCCGATTGGTTCTTTAAATGAAACTCTTATTGCATCTACAAAAACATTTGTGAGGTTTTCACATAGTTTAACATTAGGATTTAATTTTTTTATGTATCCTATCAAAAGTTGGGGCCCATCTTGCAGAATTCATACTAATACTAAATTCGGCTATCAAACTTAACTTCATACCTGGCGGTATGTAATGCGCATGTCAATGCCATATGTACTTGTTTTTTTTTTTTAAAAGCGACAATCCGTATTATTGATGATGATCGTGCAAATTGGAAATTATTTTTTTAAATATGGTGATAATCATTAATTAAAGTTTTTTCTAAATTATTTTAATCTAACTTAACTTAACTTAATGGTAGTTATTTGGGTTTCCAGAACATATTAACAATAAGAAAACCAAGAAGAGTGTAAGAATTACCCAAGCCCATGATCCCAAACAACCATTATATATATAGAAGTAAGGATAAGACACAGAAAGAATTAAATATCTATTTGTAATTGCAATGTATATGTGACCCAATTTATCCTTAATAGGTAAGGTTACCTCCTTTCTCATCCATTTCTATTGATTCTTCCTTTAATGTGGGTATCCATTTTGACCATTTGAGTTTCACAAGATAGATCCATATGTCCACAAGATTTAACCAACCAATCAAAAATTGGAAGATCCAAACCAGCAAGGGGGATACACCAGTTATAACATCATCCAACATCTAAATGGATTATAGAAACTTGATATCATAGAATGACTGAAAGCTTGGGAAGGTGGACATATATTAGTAATTCATGAGTGATTTATTCTAGGTGGCCCTCTCATAAACAACCTTGATACTAGTAGTTTTTGGGTCATGATATTTTTGGGCCTTCCAATGCATTTATCGATGTTGCTATGCATGAACATTAAGGACAAAATTGAGTCTACTAATGTTCTTTTCAAGAAGATAAAAAAATACCTAAAATGAATCACTGAGAAAATCTTTATGATCTCAACAAGGATCTCATTTTCCTGGTGTTCATCGAATGCATTGTTTCCACTGAGAAATAACTTCATGCTAGGGTTAGGATTCTTGCATATTATGTTTTTTCCTCTTAATTTTTTTCGAATCCTTATAAATTGTAGTTTCATCCTCATGTATTGGGATTTTTTTGAATGTGCATAGCCATCACATCTCTTCTCATAAATAAGCTACCACCATCGTATCCACTTTGTATTGATGTGTACAATAAAGTGTTTTTCACAGGTTGATTCATTAAGAGAATTTAAATGTTTTTCAAATCAATACTCTACTTTAAATGTTATATCTTGTGTTATCTCTTTGATACTATGTTATTTCATTTAATTCTCAACTAAACCTAGTAGAGCTTCAATGTGCTACAGGGAGGGCTCTAAAATTGTGTGAGTGTACAACATAACTTGATATGTGAATAGTGGAATGACATATCTAGCCATTGCACTCATTGAAGAAGAGGCAATATCTCTATTATAGTTAAACTATAGGTGTTGATGATATAAATCATAGGTGTTTAGACCAAACTATAAGAAAGGGAAAGAAAATCTCCCTTCATTTAAAAAGTATAAGCAAATTCTAAGCCATGATTGAACTAGATATAGTAAGAAAGGAAACTTAGAGAAAAGCCACAAACCCTCTAAGAAAAATGATAGTTTGATGGAGGAAAATCGTAACTAAATGTTATTTTGTTGATGTAAATGAGGTGTCTTTTGTAACTAGCGAACCATTTGGCACATGTCGACCATTTTAGTCTAGTCATTTAGAAAGTGCCCAAACATAAGCACTATGAAATCTACTAGGGTTAAATCTACTACGATTGGATAATATCTATTGTCCACATGGATGAAATGATATCAATCCATTCATTATCTATTTCATTAATGCCATATTCTCATGTTACAAAGAGAAATATAATTCATCCAACTTAAATATGTGTAACGCACCTCGTCGTTACAACAACAAGCCTCACATAACAAGTGCACAATTTTTTCTTTTTATTTTGATTTTTTGTGCGTGTGTAGGAAGGTAATAATGACAATATACTCAACATCGCAACACAATGACGAACACAATGCATGCAACTCATGCCAAAACAAGCATAACCACTTAACATAAAAGAACATCAAGTGCCTGGAAGCAATGTACGACATTCAACCGATGAAGAATAAGAATGACTACCTGCCCGTCCTACCCTGCAATTGTTAGGACCTCCAGGACACATAAGAAACGCTCAAGCCCAGGTTCCCATTGATTTTGAACATTTAAGGTCTCAAGGATGGCGACTGTTCTAAGGAACAAGGAGGTGTCTACATCTCGCCCGAAACAAGCAGACCAAGCCCACTAAGATAAGTACAATCATTAATTATAATAAACAACAACACCCTCAATGTAAAGCGCAAGCTAAAAATGATTTCATCAACAACCCAACAATTAATCAAGGCTAAATGGTCAATATCTATGATTTAAATTGACATTAATTACAGATTAATTAACCAGTCTAATTTCCATTAGTCAA
Organism: Picea engelmannii; assembly: GCA_009831015.1. Classification (NCBI taxonomy): domain Eukaryota; kingdom Viridiplantae; phylum Streptophyta; class Pinopsida; order Pinales; family Pinaceae; genus Picea; species Picea engelmannii. Next base: position 390,320 of record ML777677.1, read on the forward strand.
CGAGTTACCAACCGAACTTAACATGAATTACGACTCAAATTTAGCTAGTCTGAGTTACCATTTAGACGATATCTATAAATCCAACTAGCATCAATTACATATCTAGTTTAGCAAGTCTAAATTACAGCTAGTCAACTTTTTGGCAATTCTAATTTGACCTTAAAAGCAAACAAGCTAGCAAGTATAAATCATGATTTATACATTAACTACAAATATAATCTAACATTAATATGATCTAACCTTAGCAATTGCCAAAATATGAACAATATTCACTATATCAAACTACAATGTCTAAGATTAAAATGCTATTAATGACTTTAACATCCAACACACCGTCTCGCCATTAACTAAATAACAATAGTAACAATCTTGATGTAGAATGCTACCATTAATACAATAATAAATCAATTAACAAGGCATCTAATCATGACAATTAACCTATCATTTAATATAGCAATAACATCATTACTACATCAAGCCCGAAAGCAACAACTAAGCATTTATTAACTCAATAAATTCCACATGCATCTATCTTTATTCTAGGTACCAAAATGACAACTGCCTACAACAATAAAGAAATCGGCTAAGAAGTGTAAGTCCCATAACGCCATAAACAATCTACAAGAGACTAAGGCCATGCACCTAAAATATTTACTGCCACGCGCCCTCAAAAGAGTCACAACGAGGTAAAGGTAAAACTCAGGGCATAAACGCCGAAGCAAGTTGCTGGCCTAGACTAATGTCATTACAGGTTAAAAGGTGAAGTCATCCATTTAGGCAACTAGTGGCCATTTAATCAACAAGAAGGAATCTGTTGACCATTTCCAGTGCTTTAGCAATTATTCTGGCGAATAATAAGGTAATTAATTTAGCATTAAACATTGCAATTATCATGGCTATTACTGTAGTAATTAACATGAAAATTAGTGTGGCCTTCAACATAGCAATTAACAAGACTAATTCTCAGAGTAAAAATTTCATGTTACAGGCTTAACATGTCAAGAGTCATAATAACAAATTACAGACAGCGAGATCTAGAAATTCATAAGGAAAGTATTGTAATATTAGAACAATCAAGCCTTAATGTTGTCTGCATCTAATGTTGGTTCGCAACCCAAATAGTCTACTACAAGGCACCCTTAAAAGTAACAAAGAATAATTGTCGAATCACTGAAGCATACAAATATTTAAATATGTTGGTCGACTTGTTGAAGCCTCAACCTGAGGTTGCCTCAATCATACAGTTTCACCAGCACCCTTCTCAAGGAGGAAAAGTTAACTCAAGGTTTTCCTTAGCATCTGGAAACCCAACAACCGAAAGTTGAAAAATTTTAAGTAGTCTCCACCAAGTGCATCAATTCAATACTGAGCATTTTGAATAGGTAACCCAACATGGCTGGGCATTTTGATCACAGAGGTAGGATAATAAGCAAAAGACCTAAATCCTCTTCAAGACTCTAAAACTCATGTTGTAAGTATGCGGCGGGACAATTCACCAGATGTTTTATGGCTAGCCTTAAATTGTTGAGATATTTAACCACAGTAACCCTATAAAAAGGAAATTGAGACTGATGAATGGGAAGGTTAATTTGTCACAGGAATCATCAACAGTTTGAAAATAACATTCATCTTACCAGGGGGGAGAAATGGCTGACAATCATTGAATTAAATAAGTACATCTGATAGATGCTAATTGAAATAAACCTCATCTCGTATTACCTATTTCATCATGCGTATTTGTATTCCACTCTTCAGAAAGTCCTTAGCCCAAGAACACGTAGAGTCTAAAGAACCAAGCAACATCAACTTATAAATTACCCATAATTATAAACACAAATTGTTTTGCCACACAACAGCAAAACGCAGGCTGCAATTTCTGGCAATTGTGCCCAATCAACAATAGCTCAATCAATCATAAACACTATGCATATAAGGGGAAAAACGTGTACAGGGACACACCATAAGGGAAATCATACTTTTCGTCATTAATAAAAGGCAGTTGTTGTACCTAAACTGTCAAAATGTTTGTCAATAAACACTCACTCAAGAAGTTGCACAGGTATAAAATCGCTCAATAAAGAAATCGCACAAGTATAAATGTAAAAGGTGATCTGTAAGAACCATAAATTAACAAAGCCTAATAAAATTCATACAATTAAACATAAAATTTCTTTCAATGCATAAGTAATTCATTAATCATCATATAAACATTTAATATTCAACAAAAAATAAATTTATCCACGTGATGAAAGTAAATTACATAACAACCACATAACCCAACAAATTCATAAATAAAAATACCTTTGCCTGATGCTAAATTCCCGCATATCTGGTTGTCCTCCCTGCTGCTCTGTCCAATCTCTATCTGATGCTCTGACCAAACCCTGCCCAAAATTGACTAACCACCCAGCCAACTAGGAGCAGCCTTTCTGACTCCCTGGCTCCAGGATTTCGTGAGGATTCCTGGCCCCCGTGCCCAAAACTCCCAGCAACACGGTGCCGCTGTATATTCCATTGTAGGGTGTGGACCCTAGTTATGATTAGGAGGGGTGGAGGCATTTCCCACCGTGTATCCTCTGAAACCTGAAGTCATGTGAGGACAGTGTTAGCTCACGCTCCTCTAGACGTGTGATGATGACTGTCAGTTGCCTACTGGGGAAGCTTGGTCAAGATAGTGACACTTCCGCTTACCGGTTCTATTTGGAGTTAGGTCAATATAGTTGACGCTCCAAGATAGTCCAGCAGAGGAAGGATAGGAATGAAGATGGAAGTAAGTTAGGGAGGAAGGATGAGTAGAAATAGTTTAGAAAGTATGGAGATTTGTCTGATGGTGGAATTTAATGTTTTTCCCTTCTAAAAAAAAAATCTGTATATATGAATATTCATAATTACGTAACTAAACCATAGTTGTCTAAATAAAATTGTTGAACTAGGTAATTGTAATTAAAGGATTTCGCAAACATTTGATTGGTTTATTGTCTTTCATAAAAGAATAGTGTAACGACCCTAGTTAAATAAATATCTAAAGATTATAAAGTAAAATTAATTAAAGAAAATAATTGTGATTAACTAAGTAATACTTTAACTAAAGATCACATTTAAATACCTAAGAAGTAAATCTTAAGAAATCAATGAGAAATTTTATAAAAATGGTTGCGTATGCAGTGAGGGAGCTATGAATCCCGAGAAGATAAAACATTTAAGGAGGGATAAGGGACAGGAAGAGGGGGTGGTTGAAGGAGTAATTGTATGAGTCGGCAGGGAGGAATAAGGGAAGGGAAGAGGGGGATGTGTGCACCATTCGACGGGGATGGATGCGGTGGACTGTGTTTTGCTGTGAGCAGAGAGCCTCTGGACGGTTGTGTTTTGCTGTGAGAAACGATTTTCTAGGCACTGTTGTATCTTGTGGATTGTGGCATTTTCATCAGTTGAGCCACCGAGTTGCTAGAGGTTTTGGGCACGGAGGGCCAGGATAGCCGTAGATATCCTGGAGCTAGGTAGTTTTCCTAGTTGGCAGGGAGGACAGTAGTTTTGGGCAGTTATTTTCCTGTTTGTGGCAGGATTGATCTGAGGAGCAGGTAGCAGGAAGGCAGCAGCAAGGCAGAGTGGCAACAATAATTAGCATCAAAACCAGGTACTTGTTAAGTTATGTATTTATTTCTTCAGTCATGAAAGCAGTATTCTATTGATAAATTTGAGTTATTGAAGTTGTTGTTATGAAAATCACTATTATGCTAAGAAGTTGTTGTCTCAGCTTAGAAGAATAAATTGTTTATGAATCTTAATGATGTTTAGAAGTATATGGGCATTACAAGTAGTCTTGTTGATTGGATTGGATGCATACATAAATTACTATAAGGGTGATAGTTATTGATTATTAGTACATGCACGAGACTTGTATGTACTAGCTACACATGCATTTCTTGTACATGTACACTAGTATGTATGAGTTTTCTTGGCTTACTTACTAATAATGTTGGTTTATTTGTTATGAATGTGTGAACCATGTTTCTTTTCCTTTGTATCACGAAATACCTTAACTTCAGGATGAAGCTTCCTGAAGGGTGGGTGTATGTAACAACCCTGGTTAAATAGTTGCATAGGGTTTATGAAGTATAGTTAATTAAATAATTAATTGTCTTAATGTGTATTAGTTAAGTAATGATTAACTATTAATAATATTAATCATTTATTTATTTATTTATCTCATTAATTAATATTATTAATAGTTAATCATTACTTAACTAATACACATTAAGACATTTAATTATTTAATTAACTATACTTAAGAAACCCTATGCAACTATTTAACCAGGGTTGTTACATACACCCACCCTTCAGGAAACTTCATCCTGAAGTTAAGGTATTTCCTGATACAAAGGAAAAGAAACATGGTTCACACATTCATAACAATTAACCAACATTATTAGTAACTAAGCCAAGAAAACTCATACATACTAGTGTCCATGTACAAGAAATGCATGTGTAGCTAGTACATACAAGTCTCGTGCATGTACTAATAATCAATAACTATCAACCTTATAGTAATTTATGTATGCATCCAATCCAATCAACAAGACTATTCTTTTATAAAAGACAATAAACCAATCAAATGTTTGTGAAATCCTTTAATTACAATTATCTAGTTCAACAATTTTATTTAGACAACTGTGGTTTAGTTACGTAATTATGAATATTCATATATACACATTTTCTTTTTAGAAGGGAAAANNNNTAAATTCCACCATCAGACAAATCTCCATACTTTCTCAACTATTTCTACTCATCCTTCCTCCCTAACTTACTTCCATCTTCATTCCTATCCTTCCTCTGCTGGACTATCTTGGAGTGTCAACTATATTGACCTAACTCCAAATAGAACCCATAAGCGGAAGTGTCACTATCTTGGCCAAGCTTCCCCAACAGGCAACTGACAATCATCATCACACGTCTAGGGGAGCGTGAGATAACACCGTCCTCCCATGACTTTAGGTTTCAGAGGATACACGATGGGAAATGCCTCCACCCCTTCTAATCATAACTAGGGTCCACACCTTACAATGGAATATACAGTGGCACCATCTTGCTGGGATTTTTGTCATCATTTATTCTGTTTTGGGCAGTATCATCACCTAAAATCCTGCACTAGTCCACATATCATAGCAATGTATCCCAACCAATATAATTTCACATACAAGGATTCATTCCATATTGTTTTTTGGCCTGTGGTCATGTTATTCGCTTTCATCATTATTATCCCTTGGCTATTTCATAGCCCATAACCTGCAGATTAGTCTGTAACACAAACTCATACATTTCTACGCATTATCATCATGTAATTGCATACAACCATCATTTCAATGCGGTATCCATGTACCAACAACTTAAAATGAAATTTTTCAAGTTAGAAATAGATCTCATAATATCCCATAATTCAATTAATGACACCTATTCATAAAATTATCATTTACAAAATAGATTGCATCATATCCAACATCATTCTAATAGCATTTAAACCTTCATAGGATTCTTGTTCATACAATATATCACATCATATCCATCACCCTCAATAACAATTAAACATTCATAAAATTTACATTCACATAACAGATCACATTATATCCATCATCATCAATAAAATTTAAACATTCATAAAATTTACATTCTCACAATATATCGCATCATATCCATCATTATCCAAATATATTTAAACATGCATAGAGGTCCATGCATCATAAAAGTTCGGGTGTATCATTTAATAGTTTCACTGTGGATAGAAAATAAAGGTGTTTAGGCCTCAAGTAATCCTGGTTTTCTAAGTCAAAAGGTGGTGTTACATACACCCAACCTTTGAGAAACAAATTCTCAAGGTGGTCAAAAAAGTGAGGGATAGTCTCGTCGCAATGTCTCAGCGTCTTCCAAAGTAGCATATCCTGGAGTATACTTGTCCCATTGGACCTTAACTTGGTCTACCAAACAGTTCCGAAGCTGTCGAACTCTACAGTCCAATATGCATAACGGTTCTACCATGAGAGTTCCCACGTCCGATACCTGCAATTCCTTCCAATTTAGTTTATGTGATTCATCAACAACATAATGATGTAAAATAGATACATGAAAAACATTATGATTTTTATGCAAGTGGGGTGGTAGTATGAGACAATATGCAACGGGTCCAATTTTCTCTTGGATTCTGAACGATCCTATAAATCGAGGTGACAACTTTGTCCCCTTCTTGAACCATATGGTACTCTTATTAGGCCTGATACGAATGAAAACCTGGTCTCCCACTTCATAACTTCGGTTGGTCCTATGTGCATCCACATAACTTTTCTTCCTATCCTGTGCTTCCTTTAGTCTTTGCCTAATTTGAATCACCTATTCCTCCATCTCTTGAATCAATTGTGGCCCAACTATTACTCGGTCTTCTAATCTATCCCAACTCAATGGTGTTTTGCATGGTCTTCCATACAGAGCTTCGTAGGGTGGCATTCCGATGGAGCTATGAAAACTGTTATTGTAGGCAAACTCTACTAAAGGTAGGTACTTCTCCCACTGGGTTTGATTATCCATGACATACATCCTGAGCATGTCTTCCATGACCTGATTTACTCTCTCGGTTTTCCCATCTATTTCAGGATGATAAGTTGTGCTTAAGTTCAATTGAGTCCCCAACACTAACTGCAAACTTGTCCAAAACCTAGAAGTGAATCTGGAGTCCCTATGTGAAATGATCTTCTTAGGTATCCCATGCAAACGGATAACCTCACTTACAAACACATGTGCCACATCAGTGACATCATAAGTGTCTCTAACCGGAATAAAATGAGCACTCTTGGTTAACTTATCCACTATCACAAGAATGGCATTGTGTCTATGAGATGTGAGCGGCAACCCCACAGAAAAATACATAGAGATGACTTCCCACTTGGACATAGGAACATCATGTGGTTGTAGTAGGCCTGCCGAGTGATGGTGTTCGATTTTCACTTGTTGACACTCTAGGAATTTGGCGATGAAATGGACTACATCATGCTTCATTCCTACCCAGAAGAAGAGCTTCCTCATGTCTCCATACATCTTTTTCACACCCGGATGCACACAATAAAGTGCTCTATGGGCTTCCTTCAGTATGATGCTTTGAATATCCCCATCTTTAGGGATGTACATCCTTCCTTGATATCTTAACAGTCTATGTGCTTCCAGGCTATATCCTTCATACATTGGATCTAATTGCCTCCCACTTTAGAGGTTTGAAGTAACTTTTAAATACTATAACATCCCACTCTGGCGCACTGAGAAAACTTATTCTTTGAGGACACTTGCTCGCAAGTGATCTGGACTTTTATGATGTTAAACTATTTATCCTTGATTATGATGCGTGTGATAGATGACATGATGTTTTTACTACTTTGATGTAGACAGGTGTTGCGGACTTAGTTTCATTGAGTGTGCAGGGTTTCGGACCTTAAGGATGCAGAGGCATCGGTGGAACCCCCTTGGACTCCGGATTGAGTCAGGGAGTGTGGTATTTGGGTTGATTTATTTATTGTGATATTTCTTTGATCTGATGATATGATGTTGACATGTTCTGACATGATTTTTTATGATGCAGGCTGACGATAGATTGCTGACCAAACTCACATATGGAGTAAAGGGGCCACACACGATTTCCAGAGAGGTTGAGGGAGAGGCGTGGATAGCAGCCCTGCCACGACCTACTAGCACTCCCGCCGTGGATCGAACTGTAGGTTAACGATTACCTAGTTCGAGAGGATCCACGATGTCATGAGGGCAGACTGCGACAGTCGCTCATGATGATTCTAAGGGGCACACAATAAGGTGGGGGCCTTATTCCTTAGAGCCCTTAGTCTCCCACAAGTTCACCTGGTGGAGTGTTGACTCCAGGGGTTATAAATGTCTACCAATTAGTCCAGTTGGCGAGTGGCACCCTTGGAGCAAGTGGTGCATCCTGAAGGGCACGCCGCACAAAAGAAACACCAGAAGCGAGTGGCACTCTTGGAGCACGTGGTGCATCCTGAAGGGCACGTCGCGTAAAGGAAACGAACGAGGCGAGTGGCACCCTTGGAGCACGTGGTGCGTCCTGAAGGGAACGTCACATTGATGTGGATGAAGGAAACAAACCTAAATATCCCTAAGACAATAACACCTTAATAAACTCTTAAAATGACACCCCTAAACAAATCGTCGTCTAGTTCAAAATCTAAACCTAAGTNCCTATCTAAGATAAAAATTTTGTTTAACCTTAAGGAAAAAGGCCCTAACTCTAACTCAAAAAAAAAAAAAGAGCCTAACCCTAATTCTAAATGAAATAGCCCCTATGAATATTGACCTAATCCTATTACATAAGTACAGTTTTAGTTAACTCAGACAATAAATTTCATTGAAGGCCTCTCCTTCTTTAACCGCGACCTGCAATGAGAGTTCATTAACTTATTGAAAGAATAACTCCCTTATGCACGCTTTAGTTTTTCCAAAATTAAACTAATTCATAAATAAACGAATACCAAAAGCCATAGTTTGATTGACATAACACATAACCCTTAGTGAATAAATTGAATGCTTAAGGGACTAAACTAAATTCCTTAAAACTCATACATAAACTCAGATTGAACAAATAGTAATAAAATTATTTAACAAGTTGGAGTATATAAAAATATATATATATTTATGAATTTAAAAAAAAAAAAA